>JAVJIF010025305.1:0-59891 GCA_038442645.1 Agave tequilana | reverse complement strand
TCGCCAGCGCCTGCCGACTTCTTCGCCATCATCTGTTGCATCGATCGCGTCGGCGTCTAATGCGTCGTTCGTTTCTTCCTTGTCATGCCACTATCTTCTGCCCTCGCTAGCGCTGCCATCCACACAATCAAGAGGAGATCGGGTCTGAAGTCACTTCGGTTTACATAAGGACCCGATCCGACCTGATAGTATTCAGACCCGACCCGATTTGAGCTATGGCTCAGACCCGGAGCCGACCAAAGCCGACATCGAGCCAACCAAAGTCGAAGTTGACATCACTGGCTCACTCTAATCGACCCAATCCGAGCCGCCGACTCAGATCCGAGCCAACCAAATTGACTCAATCCCCACTCGGTATTGACTCGGCTTTAACTCAGTACTGACTCAGTCGAGTTGGTTCAAAAGCCGTTTTAAGCTCGTTTCAAGCCCGATTTGAGTCGTTCTTGAAGTTACCTTCTTCTAATCACATCCAGCCCGTGTTGCAGCTGTTTCAGAGCTTCCCTGCAAGAATTCCAGCCATCAGTTGTAAAGAATTGTTTAAAGACTCTTACAAGATGTGCTTGAACGTAAGCTACTCATCTACTCAGTTGATATCATATTTAATATAATTTTGTAATTGTTTATTTCTTGCAAAATCTAGTGGTTGTGCACTTATTTGTAGTTTATTATGCATAGTTGTTAATGTTTATTGATCTCATTCAACATTGCTAGGATTACATTTCTTTACATACAGAGTTTTTTTAGGATTGTAATTTTCATCATTTAGTACATGCATTTAGTTGTGTTTGAGTCTAAGAACTTTGCATAATTATCCGCTTATTTGTATTCTTTTGCATTGCAGTCTGTCCTAGATTAAGTTGTAAATATGTCTAAGTTTAGCACAAGATTTTGGGCGTCCCCTAGAGTCATGAAATACAGATTCACAACGCACAAAAGAGAATAATTATTATGATTGGCGTGAGCCACGAAACACACAACCTCGCACTAGAAAGTAATTATTATGATAGCTGTGTTAGAAGAGAAGAAGTCCAAAGAAAAAGCAGCATAGCGCCTCTCAATTTTTATGTACATATGACCCTCGCAAATTTTGTGATTGTATAACGTACCTGGACTATTATTTTGACTTGTATGAATTTTCTGATGCGGATAGAGTCCACTCTGCTAAGTAGAAACTAAAATTTTCAGCTCTAGATTATTGGACTTACCTGTAAAAAGACAACTAGAGAGAACATTCTTCAGATCTATAGAGACGTGGGATGAAATGAAGGAAAAGCTTAAAGAAAATTTATTCCCTCTAGATCTCGTTATTCAAAGAGTTGTTTTATCTACGCCAGAGAGACTTATCTGTTACTGAGTATAAGCTTAAATTTAAAGAGTTTGTATTTGAATATGGCTTTGAGATAAATTATCTTCCCACTATATATGCTTTATAATGGATTGAGACCTGATTTCAAAAAGAGCTGATCTTACATATCATGAAATATGTCAAAGATATTTCTTTTGACTTTAGAGTTAGAATTGTCCACTTCCAAACCAGAGAACGATGTTCAGCGTGTGAGGGATATGGACACTATCCTTACGAGTGCCCCTCGATTAAGTGTTATAAGTGTGAAGAATTTAAACATTATGATTACCAGTGCCTCTCGAAGAGTCAACATATTGATAATGTGCAAATCGATGATATTGATAATTCGAGGATTATCGATAATGTCCATATTTTTTGGAGGTTACTAGTGATATTGATGAGTTAGCAAAGTCTAGTACACCCGCACTTGATGAGACTCGTGTTCTTGAGAAGAATATCAGTGACAATCAGGATGCATTAGTTGAGTCTAGTATAGCCATACAAGATGATCTCAATGTTACAGAGGATGATACTAGTGATTTTGAGCACATATTAGTGGGTCTAGTATATCCGTATAGTTTGCTTGGTATTCACTTATCATACTTGTGACAGAAGACGGAATGGAGCATGAGACAGTTGATACTAGCGTCGCTTCATCTAGTAAGCCATTTGAGTTTTCGCGTGCAGATTGTGGTTATATGGTTGCTTCTAACTTTCTCTTTTAGTGAACTAATGAAATTCTTTACTACGGTTCATCAAGTTACTCCTAATGTTTCTTCTTTTAGTGAATGTTTGGAGTTATTTTCTAACTTTGATCATATTTCTGTTAGTCCTAATGATATACAATTAGAGATATCAGATGTACGTCCCTAGGAAACCCATATGTATCTTTGTCCTATCTTTAGGAGTGTTACCTAGTAGTTTGTTGCATTGCATTTGCCTAAAATGCATGATGAGACTCATAAACAGATAACAGTTTGCAGTGATGACTACAAATTTGTTGCCTATCCACATAGTATTTTGCAAGAATTTGCAGTTAAAATGTGGTAATAATTAAGATTCACTCTGAGAGGTTCCCTCTTGGAACTATGAATCAGTGGACGCTCGACGTACATGTCCTATTAGAGTCCTGCAACTGATTACTTCATTACTTATGAGTTGGAGTTCTCATGGGACCCTGGTATTAGTTCAGTTCTCAATGGAGCATATTCGACTCTTTCTGTTGATGTGTCTCTTCAGATCTACCATCGACTGTAGCTGATCCATCACGGAGGCCAGTCCCACCTCCACCACCTAGGTTCGAACTTGATGCGCGATCGACGGCTCCCAGACCACCACCATGGCCCGATTGAGATGCTACATGTT
Organism: Agave tequilana; assembly: GCA_038442645.1. Lineage (NCBI taxonomy): Eukaryota > Viridiplantae > Streptophyta > Magnoliopsida > Asparagales > Asparagaceae > Agave > Agave tequilana. Next base: position 57,181 of record JAVJIF010025305.1, on the reverse strand, counting down.
GGGATTCTACACTCGACATGGTCAAATTTTCTCTGCCCAGGGGGAAATGATGAGGACATCATGTGTTGCATCCTTCCCTTTAGTCAAGTTTATTTTTGCTTTATTTTATTTTAGTTGTTTTCTTTTTCTTTATTTTTAGTACATCGGTTATATTCTGGAACAGGAAGCCTATAAAGAGGCTTCAAAACTTCTCTTATTGTGAATGGAATGAAGATTTAGTAAAAAAAAATTCTATTTTGACATTGGTTTGATCTAACTGATTGAATCAACAGATGATGAAGCCTAAAATCGGGTTGTGATCCGTGTTCATATTCTCAATCCCAATTTTTAGCTTTTGATCTCACATCAAAATTCTAATAATTGGTCTATATCCTTTTAAAAGATTGTGGACACTTCACATAAGTGGCTGAAATATTTGGTCAAAAGTTGTGACTGAAACATATGCAGGTCAGTTTACATTATCCATAACCTAAAACACGTTTATAATCTCTATATATTGAGAAGAGATCTCTCTAATAAACCAAAAGTCTTCTAGGGTTTTATATTTTTCACATGGTAACAGAGCACAAAAAACCCTAGCCATCATCTTCTTCTCTTCCCTCTTTCTTTTTCAGATCTCCGGCCATCTCCAAGCTCAACCGAGCCTTATACAGGCTCAGCCGAGCCCTATAAGGCCCTTTGGCAGTTTTTGAAAGGCCCTCCGGCCATCTTCAAGCTCAGCCAAGCCTTATACAGGCTCAGTCAAGCCCTGTAAGGTCCACTAGGACCTTCCAAAGGCCATTCGGGCTTCTCCATACTCAATCGAGTCTTCGCAAGGCTCTGTCGAGCCTTCCAAAAGCCCTGCAAGGGTGGTCGTTGCTACCGTACGAGTCCTTCACGGACCAGATCAGCCTCTGCTAAGCCTTCACAGGCTATTATTGAGCCTTACTGCTTCATGAAACATCAATCGTACTCTTCAGTGATATTTATGATCTAATCTGGTTCTTTCTTTTGTCTGATCTGGCTTTTTATAATGCTGTGATACTGATTTGTCTTCGCATCTGTTTGGTGATTAAATCAGATTATAATCTGATTTATTGTTTCTAAACTACTGGTAGTTTTTGGTAATTCTCCTTGATTGGCTGCATGTCGGATGATACGAGTTCTTCCTTCATTCTAATCCCCTCAATGATCGCCGAGACTTCTGTACCCAAGATGATTTTGGGAACTATAGTGAAGTTGAATGGCTCTAACTACTTGTTATGGGCCCAGACGTTCCGCATATTCATTGGTACTTGAACAAGCTGGCTCATCTACTATAGTCTCCACGCTGTAACAGATCCTATTTATGTGACCTGGCTTACTAGATATTATTTTATTATGGCATGGTTCCTCAACAATTTGAGGAGAAGACTAGTGGCAGTGTCATAGTCCTAACTACTGCAAGGAGATGTGGGATACCTTGAAGGTGATGTATGGTAATGAGAAGAATCCTTCGAAAGTCTTTGAAATCTGTGACCGCCTGTTTGAGCTAAAACAGGAAGATAAGTTTGTGGTTGAGTTCTATGGAGAACTCGAGGGTCTGCTTTATGAGTTGGAGATGCATCAACATGTTATAACCGATGCAGCGACATTGAGAGGGTATCATCAGGATCTCGCAGTATAAAGTTTCTGTCTGGCCTGAGTCTTACACTCAGATCCCAGGCGCGTGGTCAAATACTAGGAGGAAATAGTATTTCCACGTTGACTACCACTTTCTCCAGAGTCGTGCGTGTTTCTAATAGAGCTGATGTATCCTTTACATCATCTATTGATCAGTCTACCATGTACTCTGGACGTGGTAGAGGTCGTGGTCGTGATCGCGGACGAAACTTTGGAGGAGGATGTGGCTCATTTAGCACGGGAAGCAATTTTCCTAGTGGATTGAATGTGTCTGATAAGAGACCGAGGCATTGTACGCACTATGGGCGGAATAACCATATCTCTAAGAAGTGTTGGATAAAATTTGATCAATCCGAGTGGGCACAGCTAGCTAATTCAAATCCTCATGCCTCATGTGATACTCCTCAGACTCCATCTACTCATCCTGGTTCATCTGGTTCTTCCACCGTTATACTATCGTGGGAGGAATATGATCGACTACGTTAGCTAAAGTTCTCTCAGAATGGTCATCCAAGAACTCATGCATCTTTTCAAGTATGCATGTCTATACTGCCTCTCCTCAAAAACCCTGAATTTTAGACTTAGGAGTCTCATCTCACATGACAGGTATTAAAAAAAATTATGTCATTAAACTTGTCAAATACCTATCCTTCTGTCAAAATTGCTGATGATTCCCATTCTCTTGTATTGGGCAATGAGCTTGTTCATGCTACTCCATCATTAATTCTTACTGATGTCCTATATGTTTTAAAATTTTCTGTCAGCCTCTTATCTACCAATTAATTTACAAAACATAATAACTGCAAAATTACCTTTTTTTTCCTTCTCATTGTGTCTTCCAGAACCTGTCAACTGGAGGAAGGTTGGTTCGGGCATGAACGAGAAGGCATGTACTATTTAAATGACAGAATGACCCCCACTAGCTTGGTTGCAGATCAACCTAATCCCGTTCTACTCTGGCACTGACACTTGAGTCATCCTTCGGTGTAAAAACTTAGATCTATCATCCCTGTTGCGTCTTTTATTTTTTCTTTAAGATGTGAGTCTTATGAGTTAGGTAAGCATTATCATGCTACCTATCCAAGTCGAGTCATTAGTCATATTAGATCTCCTTTGGAATTAGTCCACTCTGATATTTGGGGTCCCAGTCGTGCCCCTTCAATTAAAAGTTTTAGATATTTTCTGCTCATTGTTGATCACTTCTCTTGCATGGCTTGGTTGTACTTACTAAAAGAGAGGTCAGAAGTTTCTAATGTCATTTAGCTCTTCTTTAATGAAATAAAAAAATCAGCTTTCTACTTCCATTCGTGTGCATCGGACTGACAATGCCTATGAGTATATTAAAAATGACGTGTCTATCTTCTGTTCGAAAAATGGGATTATTCACCAAACATCCTGCTCTCATACATCCCAACAAAACGGAATTGATGAACACAAACATAAGCATATTTTAGATGTTGCTAGGACCATAATATTTCATATACATGTTTCCAAATATTTATGGTCTGATGCTGTGTTAAGTGCTCATCATCTGATTAATAGGATGACATCATCTGTCCTTGGTAGAAAAATTACTCTCTTATTTCACCCTCACAAAAGTGTCTTCTCCATAACTCCACAGGTGTTTGGTTGCACTTGTTTTGTTCAGAACTTATCTCCTGAGTTAGACAAATTGTCTCTTAGATCTATCAAATGTGTCTTCATTGGATATTCCCGAACTCAAAAGGATATCGATGTTAAAATGTCTTTACCAAAAAAAATTGTGTCTACCGACGTCACGTTCTTTGAGTCTGTTCCATATTTCTCTTCACTGATTCCTAGTATTGCATCTGTGTATGTTCCTCTTCCACTATCTATGCCTTTGCCTGCACCTGCTTTTGCTGGTCCTTTGCCAGAGCCACCTGGAGACACTTCAGAGCCACGTGCATTAACGCCAGTACGGGAGCCAGTTAGACGATTTTCGAGTCGTCTACGCTCATCACCAAAAAGTTCATGTCTCTGAATCAGTTCAAGTCAATCTCTCCCTGGTAGACGGTCCTCCTATTCAATCATCAGCACCCCCCTCTGATTTTGATATTCTCATTACCCTTCGCAAAGATAAACGGTCTTGCACTGATCACCTTATTTCAAATTTTGTTTTTAATGATCCTCTTAACCCACCGTTTCGTCAGTTTGATCTATCTTTGTCTTCTGTGTTTATACCTGTGTCATTTTGTGACCAAAGACATGGGGAGGTTTAAATACTTTCTAAGAATTGAAATTTCGCATCAATAGTATACTTCTTTTTTAACGAAAATATGCTCTAAATCTTCTAGAGGAGAAAGGACTTTTAGGGTGTAAGCCCGCTAGCACTCCAATGGAAGCCAATGTGGACTTATGGTTTGATGACAGTCATCTACTTAATGATCCAGGAAGGTATAGGAGATTGATTAGGAGGTTAATGTATCTGATGGTTACTAGACCAGATATAACTTTATCTATTAGTGTACTAAGTAGGTTCATGCATGAACCTAGAGAGGCTTATTGGTCAGTTGCGCTAAGAATTTTAGCTTATATTAAGAATTGTCCAGGGAAAGGCCTGGTGTATAAGTATGAACATATACATGTATTTGGATACTCTAATTCAGAATATGTTGATGACAGAGGAGATATAAAGTCTACTACTGGTATTCTACCTTTGTTAGAGGAAATCTTGTGACTTGGAGGAACAAAAAGCAAGATGTAATATCTCGCTCAAGTGTAGAAGTTGAGTATAGAGTTATGGCTCACACTGCATGTGAAATGATTTGGCTAAAGAATCTACTGATGGAGCTTGATTTTCGACAGCTTGAACCCATGCCTATGCATTGTGATAACCAGTCTGCTATCTATATTGCTCAGAATGATGTATTTCATGAGAGGACCAAGTACATTGAGGTTGACTGTCATTTTGTCAGAGATGTGTGGACCAAGAAGGTGGTTGCTCTCTGGTTCACACCTTCTAGCGGACCTTCTTACCAAAGCTGCCTCACCCCAGGTGTTTTCTAATTTATGTAACAAGCTGGGCATTTAGATATCTATGCTCCAGCTTAAGGGAGAGTGTTAGTTTAGATAGATAATAAGGTAATTGGGTCATTGGATTTACATTACCCATAACCCAATACACGTTTGTAATATCTATATATTGAGATGAGATCTCTCTAATAAACCAAAAGTCTTCTAGGGTTTTATATTCTTCACAATGCCAACATCAGACATTCAAATCTCTCAGACAAATTGATATCAAGCAGCAAATAAAAGAATGCAGTATTGAGATTAGGGTCCCAGGAGATTTCACAGTTTATGTTATAGGGTAATAAGATTCAGGTGAACATAGTAGAAACGACCTATAAAATGTAGTGGGATAATGACAGAAAGCATTGCAAGAGTTCTTAATTTTTTTACAAGCTTCGTAACTTATAAGATTCATAGAGTTTGGTATTTGATAGGCAAGGAAAATGGAAGAAAATAATATAAACACGTGTAAAATTTACTGGGAAGTGAGGTGGTATATGAAAAGATGATGCACAAGGTGGAAGCGGGGAGGGCAACAAGTATGACCCAGTAAAAGCAAGGGGTAGTAAACAAGAAGATAATCACAATAGAAATTATCCAGCTAGCCGAACATCATCGTATAACCTAAACCATCCAAGAGTTTTCTCATTAAACAGGGCTGGCTACCCAAATTCTCTAGACTCAAGAGCTTAGGCAAAGAAGGTGAGATGACAAGATTGATATAGTGAATCAGAACCACTCTGAGGCAACATAAGCCAAAAGAACCAAATGGGATTACCTTCTCGCTCTAGGGAAGCTGTCCAACCGTTATGGAGAATCCACCCCATTTCAACATTTCACTTGCTGCAGATGATGGATCTTATCATCTAAGCTTAGCATCCGGCTATGTGGCATTTGTTACAGATAGTATATAATGAGTTTAATATTTTCAATTATGATAAATAAAGCGAGAATAAGAGAGTTTGTAATATTTTTGGGTTTTAAGAATATTTTTTAGTAATGGGCTAATTATTTATTTATTATTCTGTGAATTGCAGTGACAAGCCCATGAAAAGGAGTTTCAAAGAGCCAAAAGTCTAAAGTCAATTGGATAAAATCAGATTGTGCGGCAATTCAAGGAAATGAGTTTAATCCTAATCAAATTCGGATGAATTCGCGTGAATATTTAAGCCTCAAATTAGGATTTCTTGCAGATAACAGAGATTCCAATGATCATGAAGTTATTTGAAAATTTTGCATTTACAGCAAATAGACAAGAGATGAGGAAGAATTACTTCAAAATTGGTGAGATTCAAAAAGATAAAATCAAATTCAAAATTCAAATTGAGCATCCAATAGAGTTAAAATTCAAATTTCCAATCTGCAAGCTTCAACCGACTCAAAATCAAATTCGCATAGATAGAATCAATTTCAAACTTTAAACCGACCCAGTGTATGCATCAAGTTGTTAAAGAGATAGCAACGAAATCAACCACAACAACGGCTATAAAAGGGGAGGAGGGAGAGAAGAGAAGGGGCACCGATAAAGGAGAACCAAGATAAACAAAGTTTGAAATTGGAGATCTCAATAAATTTTCAGAAAAGAATGTGTGAATCAGTCAAGAAGGAGAACTTGCAGATTCAGAGCGGAATAAGAGTTGCGGTTATCGGCTAAGATTTTTTTCTCTTTTTTTATATTTTTCTCCTTGAACTATAAATTGTATTGAAGAATTTTGGGCTATGAAATTAATTTAATTATTTGTTAAGATTGCAAAATCACGTGAGTAGAGATTTATTCTTGGGTTATGAAGCTTAGAATTTATGGCTGCTATTATTTTTAGATGATTGAAATCTTGTGTTGTTTTCGTGTTTGATTAATTGGAACCGAGATAGGTTATGCTTAGAAATTAATCCGAGATAGCCTATGCCTAGGAAATAATAGTCATGCATTAAATAATATTATATTCATTATTGATTCCATGAGTCCAAACCTCAATCTAGGTAGATTAGAAAACCTAAGAATTAAAACTGATATTTTCTGAATATTTGTTATTTGCTTGAGATTAAAAAAATCAATTATTTATTTTAACAATCTTTAATTAAGAATTTTAACCCAAATCTCCTTGAGGATCAAGGTGGTCTTACTGCTTTACTCGTTTTAATAATTTAGATTCAATTTTAAACTTATATCATTTTGTGAATTTAACGAAATCGATTACAAGATGATCAAATTTGACGTCGTTGTCCGGGAGATTTTTGCTTGTTTTCTTTATTAAAGATCGAAACTATTTTTTCTTTTCTTAGGTACAACAAGAGCAAAGGAGTTCGCCCAGAAGAGCAAAAGCAAGGACCTAGAAGTTTTTTATATTCACAAATTCGGTTATATCTTTCCTCTTTTGTTATTTTTTATTTTCTGATCATTAAAAAATGCACAATTCATGCATTTAGTTAAGCAGTCACAATTTGATTTGTTGCATGACTTAGTGCATATTTTAAAACATTTTAAGGACATACCCTAAAACAATACAAGGTGAAGATTTTGTTACCCTTCCTTGGCCAAAAATCAACCACCTCATTTGCATTGACCTAAGTCTTTTAAATAAAATTCACTAGACGTTGCCCCTAAGGACTTTCGAGCTCAATTAGGTGGACTCATTGTAAAGATAACTCCGGTGAACACTTTCAAACTCGCGAGAGAGAACTTCCTTATCTAGAAAAGGTGACTTAGCCATTGCGTCGGTGCCTGGCATGGAGGGAGGATCGAGGAGCTTTCTTGTCTAGAAAAGGGTAACTGAAAATAGTAAGTACCCGTCCTAGAGGAAGAACCAAGTCGCTTGTTTGACGCGTTTAATCAGTAAGCCTGCAATCAGTCCAAACCAGTTAGGAGCTGTCTAATTGTGTTTAGGATTAACCTTAACTCTTAGGAATTTATTGCTAATTTTTAAAGAAAAATTCACTTGGTGTATGCTAGGTAGAAGGTTTTAAAATCCTAATTTGATTCCTTCCAATCTTGAACAAAGAGAGAATTCTTAGACCTAGAATACCACCCATTACCATGGTTGAAGAACTTTCCACTGCTAAGCCAATGAAAGAGAACTTCACTCCTTCCACATACACTACAGCTTCTTGCATTTGTATCACCAATACGAATGCAAATCAATAAGAGATCAAGTCCAGTGTAATTCAACTTCTCCCATCATTCTAAGAACTGACCAATGAGAAACCCTATAAACACTCAGATGAATTCTTAGAAGTGTGTTCCACCGTGAAGATCCAAAAAATTTCTGATGACGTACTTAGGCTCACCCTTTTCCCTTTTTCTCTAAAGGACAAAGCCAAACATTAGCTTGGAACATTAAATGTGACAATTCAAACTTGGGATCAAATACAAAAGGAATTCCTCAAGAGATACTACCCAATAGGTCGAACAAACCAGATGCGTAGAGCCATCACCAGTTTTTTTCTAAAATCCTGGTGAGCTATTTCATGACCTGGGAGAGACTTAAGGACCTCTTGAGAAAGTGTCCCCACCATGTCGTACCCAAATGGCAATTGGTGCAATGTTTTATGATAGTCTATTCAAACCCCACAGCCAAATGGTAGACGCATCGTGCGGCGGCACCTTCATGACTTAAGAAGGAGAATAAAGCATGGAAACTTTTTGAGACTTTGAGTGATAATTCCATGCACCATGCCTCTGTTTCTCGCTCTGATAGGTCCACACCCACTATCTTCATAAAGAAAAATGGTGTCCACGAGTCAGGACATTCTGTAGACATCCACAGTAAAATAGACTTGTTAACCCAAAAGTCGGATCAAATTATTTTCGTAGGACGAGATCAAGTCCCAACCTTCACACCCCCACCTAGCAGGAAGTGTGTTCTCTCTGTTCCAATTTGACTCACTATGTTAGTAACTATCCCATGACTGCACAATACTCAAAATTTGTTCAAAAACAAGTGCAAGCAGCCCAAGGTTTCTCTAAGCCAGTTAACAATTCTTTTTCCAACATATATAATCATGGCTGGAGGAATCATCCCAATTTCTCTTGGAGATCCCAACCGCAACCACCCCAGAATTTTTCTCAACCATGTAGGACTTCCTATCAGAACCAAACTCAACCGAACACCCATCCAGGGATGCAAGCCAACTCCTCAGTCGAACCAATCTTTTGAAGACAAAGGGTTGCAAGCCCTCAAAGGTTTAGAAATGAACACGCAATTGCTCCATTCACATACACAGTCCACTAGAAACCCAAGTAGGTCAACTAGCTGAAGCAATAACTAGAAGAGAACATGAAGTATTATCAAACCAAGCCATAAAGAATCCTAAGGGGCAATCTAGGTCTACTAATATTCAATCATCGAACCAGTTTCATAAGCAAGTTAAGGCTGTGACAACTCTGAGGGGCAGACAAGTGAGCACTGAGGCTAGTCGAAATCCCATCATTGTTTATGAAAGGAGAAACAATAGAGAAGAAAACCCTAACCCGTACAAGAAAAATGACAGAGAAACACAAGAGGGATGAAATGCCCACATCGTACATCCCAAAAGCCCTTTTCCAGCCGCACTAAAAGCCAACACTCCTCCCTTCACCAAGAAAATTGCACGTATGGATGAAATGTTGGAGTTGTTTAAACAAGTCCAAATTAATTTACCCCTTCTTCACGTCATCAAACAAGTTCCATCCTATGCTAAATTCCTTAAAGATTTTTGTACACAAGCATAGGATGCAGACTCAAGTTCCAAAAATAGTCATGCTGATGGAGAATGTGAGTGTAGTTTTGACGAATCAATCTCCTCCGTAGCACAAGGATCCAGGTGCTCCAAACATTTCATGTTTCATTGGAAACATCGTTATCGAAAGAGCACTACTGGATCTAGGGGCGAGTGTGAACATGTTACCTAGCTCGGTATATGACCGTTTCCCCTTTGAAGAACTCAAACACACACCAGTCACTTTACAATTTTATGATTGTTCCGTGAATGTGCCACGTGAGTTGATTGAGGATGCATGCAACCCAATATCCTAGGTCACTTTCCAAATTTTCATTATTCTAGGTCGCTCATTCTTAGCAACAGCCAGTGCATGCATCAACAGTCGAACCGGTGCGATGGACATCTCTTTAGGAAATAAGAAAGTTAAGTTGAATATCTTCTATGCAACCCAATAACCTAGCATAGATGAAGATTGTTTTGTTATTGACTTGATAGACTTGATCCAAGAGAATGAGGAAGAAAGTTCACCCCCTCCTCTCATTAAGCAACCCATGTTGTCATCCACACTATGGAAATCATGTCTCTAGCGACTGAGTACTAAACCTGATTACACTAAGCAAAGTTTTGAGGAAATCTTCATGATGAACTCCTCTTTCTTCAAGAATCAATTGGTGTTGAATTCATTAGCCTGAAATCTCCCAACTCAATCGCAACTTCCAAACTTAGTTTTGAGGAGATATTTGTTGATGGATTGAGATTTTTATCGGAGCTTTGTCAGGATGCGTGTCTGAGAAATGATGAAATCAAGTTATTGACAAAGAAAATGCCAATGAGTGGATTTTGGATGTGGAAGGAGTGAACCCTATCCTTAACTTTTTGTTGAGAACAAAGCGCAAAAAAGGAAGAAAGAAACTGAGGAAGAACAAGAATAAAGGTGAAAGATTTAATGTGAGATTGGAGGGACACTTAAATCTCCACTGAAAAGGACACACTGGGAAAGTAAAAAGCATCCCAGAGGATGAAATCAACAATAATTTACACTGAACAAAATTGCATCTGGTTGAAAACGGTAAAGTTAGCACTTATTGGGAGGCAACCCAATTTTGTCAAGTCCATTGAAATTTTTAAACTAACATGTGTGTCACTACAAAGGTATGTTCATTTCAGGTTTGAGGGAATATCTCAACACATCTTATCACTTGTGTTGCAAATCTGGTATACTCGATCCACTCTCCTTACCTTCGTTTTTATTAAAATATTGTGGACAATGTTTGATTTAGATTTGGAGGCATAAGTAGAATTTAAAATTGTTGAAATATGACAGAATTTGTCAATTTATAGATGAATCTCATATTTTGAATATTACCTTGTGCAAATTGAGTATAAACTAGAAAAACATGAGATGAATACTTATGAATAGAAAGAATAAAGCATAACCTAGCAAAGTATGAAATTTAAATAAAAGTCTATAATCAGATTAATGGACACATGGATACAATTTTTTTCATTACTTCACTATTTACAGTTAGAAGAGATTTTTTTAATTCCTTCTTAACAATATGCGAGTTTAAAAGATTTGTGTGATTAATTGTATTTAATAAGGAGGCTACAAGATGAAAAGCAGAGTTCTAATTAATTAATATTTCGAGTTCAAGACCATAAGGGGCCTCGAGTGGATATTCTCTTATTTTCAACCCCCGCCTAGCAAGTGTCATCCTGAGGTTAAAAGTCCTCACGGCTCCAAAAGGGGTGATAATCTTGACCTCTAGTACTAGGAACATTGTTGGTTAAAAGTCTGAATGGTTTCAATGGGAGTTACCTGTTCAGAAAAGTATGACACTGCGAATCAAAAAAAAGACATTACCTGAATTAAAGTAGCATCGGAGTAAATGTGTAATTTAATTAAACAATGATCTTGAATTAGCTGTTGTAGGAGTGAGTTTGATTAAAATCTCTTAATTATGAATAATGTGCATGAAATAATTGAGTTAAAGTACCATAAGTCAAAAGATTTATTTTAAATTTTCCAAAATTTGGGGAGTACCAGACTTCTAGAAATTCATGTTATTATTTTTGAGTGATTCTATATTTTATACTAATATTTATATAGGGTTAATCTGCAAATTGAACAAATGACAGAATCTTATGCGTGTGGGTAACATCGCTGGAAACTCTCATGAGACTATAACTCGTCTCGCAGGATAACACGTAGGTTTAAAGGCTTCATGCACATGCTAAGTGCAATCGTAATTCCTACGAAAGTGAGATAAGTTAGTTTAGTTTTTGTTTTAGATTTTCTTTGTTTCGCTTGAGGACAAGCAAAATTCAGATTTGAGGGTATTTAATGTTTAATATTTTCAATTATTTGGTACCTTAATTTTTGAATTTTTGCTGATAAATAAAGTGAGAATAAAAGAGTTTGTAATATTTTTGAGTTTTGAGAATATTTTTAGTAATGGCTAATTATTTATTTATTATTTCGTGAACTGTAGTGCCAAGCCCATGAAAAGAAGTTTCAAAGAGCCAAAAGTCCAAAGTCAATTGGATAAAATCAGATTGTGCAGCAATTCAAGGAGATGAGGTTAATCCTAATCAAATTCGGAAAATTCACTTGAAGATTTCAAACTCAAATTAGGATTTCTTGATGATATCAGAGAATCCAGATGATGCTGAAGTTAATTGAAAATTCTGCATTTATAGCAAATAGAACAAGAGACAAGGAAGGATTTCTTTAAAATTAGTGAGATTCGAAAAGATAAAATCAAATTCAAAATTCAAACTAAGCATCCAATAGAGTTGAAATTCAAATTTCCAATCTGCAAGCTTCAACCGACTCTAAATCAAATTCGGAGAGATAGAATCAATTCAAACTTTAAACTGATCCAGTGAATGAATAAAGTTGTTGAAGAAATAGCAACAAAATCAACAACAACAGCAGCTATAAAAAGGGGAGGGAGAGAAGAGAAGGGGCATCGAAAGAGTACCAGAGAGAAAATAAAGTCTAAAATTGGAGATCTCGACGAATTTTCGGAGAAGAAGAACGTGTGAACCAGTCAAGGAGGAGAACTTGCAGATCCAGGTTGGATTAAACCCCACTTATGCATAGTGGCCATTATAACGCTGCTAAAGGCAGTGTTGTAAACAGGTTGGATTTGGATTGAATTTATGTAAGACCAAAATCTGAATCCAATAAGATAATGTTTTACCTGAAACCGAATCCTATAGATAATTGTATCTGAATCCAATCCGAACATGAAAAGAAAAATCGGATTCAGATTTTTCTTCACACTACACTATACCTAAATCAATCCAATTCGGGTTCTAATATTCAAGATGCTAATCGGATCAAAATCATGTGGATCTAATATTCTGGATCCGAATCTGATTCGGGTCCAAAATTTCATATCTGCATCCAATTTTCTCCAAAAAATTGGATCGTGTTATCGGGTTTTCAGGTACCATTTACACGCGTAAATAGAGCATAGTCAAGCTTACTTGTAGAAATGAATCTCACCAACTTGCCATCGTTAGTGCCTAGGGTAGAAAAAAGAAAATGAAGGAATCTGTAATCCATTAAGATGTGAACAAACAAAATTAAGATTAAGATAGGCACCTTGCACCTATAATTAGACATCCTGACATTTTAGAGCAATCCCCAAGTATTTGAAATCCGAAAGGATTTGTTGTAATTAAACAACAGAAGCCTGGACTTCAAATTCCATAAACTTCTAAAAGTTCTTTAGCATTGCAATCAAAGAGGAAGCTTCAATTTTAAATGAAAACATCCCCTAAAGTACCAAAATTGTCATTACACATTCCAAAAGAATATAGACAACAAAACTACACCTTAGTTCACCATCAACACCAAAACACTCTTAGAGTAATTCAGAACCACATGAAAAAGTACTTCCCTGAGATTTAATACAGAATCACATGACTATACCCGCTAAAAAATAACAAACATGAAACATGATGACAAAAAATATTACTGTCACCAACAGAATAATAAAGAAAATCTAGAATCCATGTTCATTAATATTCTGATCGCTTCAACCAAGTCACATGACTATACCCAATAAAAACTAACAAACATGAAACATGATGACAAAAAATATTACTCACACAACAAAATAATAAAGAAAATCTAGAATCCAAGTTCCGTAATATTCTGATCACTTCAACCATGTCACATAATCCAAACAGAAAACTCCTAAGCAAGCCCAAATGAAATTTTGGAAATAAAATGTTAATATGTTTGATCTAACAGCATTGCTTCAGCCATAACAAATATGGCTAAGAAATGGGATATTAATGGAGCCTAAGGTGAGACACAAATACAGTTGTTGTTGGCCCATTAGCGTCAACAAACTGCCACCAAGACAGTTTATGATTAGCCATCAGATCTGCCAGTCAAATGCAATCAAGGACTCATCTTGATTCTGTGAAGAACTAGATAGGAGGTAGGCCCAATATGAGAATTGCAAGTATTACAGTTGTTTTTATGGGGAACCATCAGCGTCAGTTTCTCACTCAGAAAAAGAGTTTGCTAAAGAGACACAGGGAGGTGTTGCATAATGTTTCAAATGGTCTCCGGTTAAAGTTAAATTGCACTGATTATGTTATACTAGTATCGGATGAAAGAATTCAGCAAATTTTATGCAGATGTAATAACAAAACCCACAAAACAGCATGTCTAAAGAATTATGTAAAATGAAGATACAGTAGATAATGAAAGTGCAGGAAAGATGAGACGGCAATTCAGGTTAAGCATAAAAAACAAAACAGTGCAATGAAGCCTAAAACTAGATCCAACAAGGCCAGTGCATCGGACTTAAGAAACAAAGGTTTCATTGAGTGAAACAAAATTGAAATATATTATATATCAAGGAAACGTATGGCCTAGGTCTATGAGAAGTTGGAAGCCAAAAATATGGTCATAGAACTGCTAGAAAGGAATTTGAGTTTAAGATGACGGGCGTGTGATTATTGCTTGCACAACGAGACTAAAGGGTACTGCTCCAAAAGGATAAGATTTGAAGAATGTGAGCCAAAGAGCTCAATCTCTTGGCATGCATCTACCACAAAATACGCTATATTAGCCACAATGAAATTATGACACTCATAATATTAGCTTGTCTTAGAACATAATTTGTTAAAAGTGAATTGTTGAGTCTGATAATTAAGCTCAAGCATAATCAAGAGGCAGAAACACACATCATTCAAATATCGTCAATATGTAATACAGAACTTCATACATAATGCACACGAGCATTCCATTGCATCCAATGATTCCGGAGAATATTAGATCCAAAATGTAGAAAAGGCTCTAGCATCAACAAAAGTTTTACAGCAATCTTCACAAACAACATATACTAACCCACAACTGCCTGTTGTGAAAAATTCAAGTATAAGGAGAATAATCTCCTTGCTTCCTACAGATGTTTCAAATAAAATATGGGCAGTAGTTTTAGTGAGTATAGAATTTTTCACCTCTAGCAGAGAAGTTACGGAATTGAGAGGCAGACCCCATGATTCCTTGCCTACAATTCTGCCAGCACCAAGGAGAAACATCATTAGAAAAAAATCTTTTATGACATAAACAAAGGTTGCATGAAAGATTTAAAAGAAAAGGACTAGAAAAGAGTAGAAGAAGAGCTCAAATGAAAATGGTAGACTCATTAATTGTTGTTTTGCAGCATCAGATTTTTATGACTATAATTTCAAAAACTTTTTTGGGCAATTACATCTCCTTTGCTAGGTCTAGCTTGTGTTGGGTCAGAATTAGATCTTTTGTTATATTTCCTCATTGGCAATTGATTGCATTTGCTCCAAAAATAGTCCACCGGCACCCTACCTAATCAAGAAAAAGCGCACCATGCCTATTAATCCGACCTATCTGAAGTTAAATACAAAAGCATAGCAGGCACGAGGTGGAAAATAACCGAAAGAGTATCTATCCACTTTTAGAATACAACATAAACCCGAGTGTTCCTTTTAGCCAATTACCAAGCAATTGGTTTCTCTACACTAAAAGGGAAAATATAACAAAAGAATCGTGACCCACGTTAAAACTCAAACGAGTCATCCAACAGGAATAAAATCATCAACTAAAGAGTGCAGTGCTTGCAGTCTCCTCCACTTTCATTTCAAATGAGGCTCCATACCTGATGTAGGAAACTTAGTAAATTTGGTAAGTTCAAAAGTTCGAAACATCATATTTATTTATTTCAAATATCAAGAGAACAAAAAGATCATTCCAACGCATTATGTAACTCGAAATCGAAGTCCACATGTGAAAGTTATAATAATTTTCAAGTTACTGAGGCAGTTTTGCAAATTCTACAAGGGGTGATCTGTAAAATCCGGGCTAGTTTCGTAAAATCTTAAATTGTGTTAATTAGTAACGAATTTCTGTTTATTTATTAATTTCTTTTCAAATAAGACTTTAGGTTTCTAATTATTTTTATTTTTCAGTTCTTACTTTACTTTTAGTTTTCTTTTTTTTATTAGTAGAGTTTGAGTCAAATTAGGAGTCTTATTATTTCTAGGAGTATTTTAAAAGAATTTAAGTTTTATTAGAATTTTATGTATGAAGGTCTATATAAAGGCTCTTTGAAATTGTTTCCAAGCATCTTGAAGTTTAATAAACTTTGAAAAATATTCTCTTTCTCTCTTCTGATGAATTCTTACTTCTACCTAGCATTTTAAGGTCTGTCGGCACTAGAATGAAATCTAGCCGTCGCTTTGGCTTCCAATATGTGTCAAGTGGTATCAAAGCGAGACTAAATCTAAGATGACTGGCGCAGGGCGTGAAGACAATAGTGATTAACTTTAAAAGATCATTCACCTAGATTTGATGCTTGCAAGCGGAGGTTTGATGAGCAATTCAAATCTCTTCATCAAGCAATCAAAAATCTAGATTTCATGATGGTGGAAGGAATAATCGTGTTGACAGTCTTAACCTAAGCCGACCTACACATCAACAAGATATGATGATTTGAAATATCATATATTTCATGCGCAGTGTTCTGTTCATATGAAGGTGTGCAAACTTATCATCAACAATGGGAGCCGCGAGAACATGTTCCAATAGAACTTATGAATCATCTGAAATTATCACCGAGCCACATCCAAATCCCTATAACTGCTAGATCAAGAAGGGATCATCTATTAAGGTAACATAATTATGTCATGTTCTTATTTCAATTGGAAAGTTTTATCAAGATTTTGTGACTTGTGATGTTGTGGACATAGATATATATCATATTTTGTTAGGGAGGCCATGGCAACATAAAGTACATGCAAAGCACAAAGATGAGCAAAATATTTATATGTTCTTATGGAAGGATAAGAAGATTGCAATGAGACTCATTGGTAATCAAACTGAAGCTTCTAAATTGGAGGGGCGATCTTTCTTATCTATTTGTAGTGATGGTGAATTTTCGAGAGAATCCAAAGAGACTAAGAGATTTGACATGGTAATTAAAGATGTAACTCCACCCATCGATGTTCCAACAAAATTCCAACTTTTATCAGATGAGTTTAAGAAGATTAGTGTTGAAAATATGATAGATGGTTTACTACCTTTTTCATATTCAACTGAGTTATTGTCAACACAATAAATTTCATTGCCATTGATGTCTAAGATAGATAAAGAGGTTCAGATCACGGAGGTAAAAAAAAACAATATCTTTGCCCTGCAAGAAGCTTCATTGTCATTGTCATTGCCATCCAAGATGGATGTAAAGGTTCAGATCACGAAAGTTAGAAAAATCAATGTCTTCGCAGTCCAAAGAGGTTGCGCAATCGTTCTTTAAGATTCCTACCCCCTCATCCATCGATTGTTTTCTCACGAGCTTCACACTCGTCAATCTTGGTTTCAACACCTTCACCATCATTTTCGTCAGTGGGTACCATCTACACCTCTCAAATTGTCTCTAGATACTTATGACCCTTTTCAAATTCTTTTAAAGGTATCAAATTTAAAAGTGGATAAAGTTAAGATAAGTAAAGAATTCTGCATCAAGATTGACCTTACAATGAAGCCAATTCACAATTGAAGACAACATGGATGTATTATTCATGCTACAAAATCTAGATTTATTGCAAGAGCAGACATCTATATTTTTTTTCTTTTGACCTATTTAGAGTTGCACTGGAGATGGAGTTTTTTCAAGCAAAGGAGAATGATGTAGGAAGATTCAATAAATTTGATAAGTTCAAAAGTTCAAAACATCATATTTGTTTGTTTCAATATCAAGAAAATGAAAAGATCATTCCAATACATCCTAGAACGCGAAAATCGAAATTCGTATGTGAAAGTTATGATGTTTTCAAGTCACAGAGGCACTTCTGCAAATTTTCCAAGGGACAGTCTGTAAAATCCAGGCAAAGTTCGTAAAATCTTAAATTGTGCTGATTAGTAGCGAATTTTCTATTTATTTATTAGCTTCTTTTTATCTGTTAGGACTTTAGGTCTCTGATTATTTTTATTTTTCAGTTTCTTATTTTACTTTTTTCTTTTATTTTTATTAGTTTGAGTCAAATAAAAGCCTTATTGTTTCTAAGAGTATTTTAGAAGAATTTGAGTTTTATTGAGATTTTATGTATGAGTCTATAGAAAGGCCCTTTGAAACTCTTTGTAGGCATCTTAAAGTTTAAGAAATTTTAAAAAAATTTCTCTTTCTTTTCTAGTGGATTCCAGTTTGCTCCTACCTAGCATTTTGTCTCGGGTTCATCAGTGCTAAACTGAAATCTAGCCAGGGCTTTTGCTTTCGATCTGCCTCAAAACCTCAATTGAATTTAAAAGGAATAAAATGTCAATTCAACTTGATTCATATTTAAACAAAGAATCATTAATAATTAAACTTGATTTGTATTTAACCACAGAATGATTCTCGAATAAAAATGTCTCATTTGTCAATCAAAACCAACTTCAGAAGAAAGGTAAATATATAAAATAAAACAAAATTAAGTTTTCATGAAAACATCGAAAGGGTTTCATAAGAAAGAACCTCGGGGGACAAGAGGGCTCGCTTCACACAAAAGCTCCGGAGAAGCCTCGCCATGGCTCGATTTCCGGCAAAATCTCTTATTTGGGGAGAAAGATGAAAAGGCGATTGAAGAGGAGGATGAATGAAAAATCTCAATTCGAAAGAGGCGATGGCGATGGCGTTGGCGAGAAAGAAGACATCTCTCTTCTCTAAAGTCTAAAATCGAGGGTTTAGGGTTTTAGGAAATTTCCCCCCTTTCTTTTTCCCTCCTCTTTGTAATCTGCTTGTGGAGAGAGGCTCGAGGAGAAAATGGTGACGAGTCGTTCGCTTCAGAGACAGCTCAGCCGTCGGATTCTAGTACTGCTTTAAGATTTAGGGAAGTAGATGATGAATTAATCGGGCCCCCTCTTTTCCCCTCTCTCTCTTTGTTTTGTTTGGATTTAAGGAAGTGGGCGGAAGTGGAAAACCCACTTCCTTCAAAAACGATGTCCGCTGTTTGGATTCGTGTGTGAACTGCGCCTGGGTTTTCCAAGGGAATCCTGGTTTGGATTTCTCTTGAAGCTTCCCGTTCTCCCCCAATTCACTCTGAAATCCTCTCGTTTCTTTCTCGCGACCGTTGGCTTCCATCTCGATTCCGACCCAATTCCGGCGATTCCCTCCATAATCGTCCTCCTCCACGCTTAATTCCCCCATCTCCCTCACTCCCACCCACCCCTTCCCGGCGTTGAGATTCCCCGGAGAGCGAATCCCTCCCTGTTCTCTTCCCCCGCTATCAAAGCCCACCACTGTTCTCGTCCGGTCCACATCGCCAGCCTACGCTACGCCAACAGTAGTTGTCCCCTCCCAGTTCTCAAGCTCAGTGTTTTGCTCTCTGCTGCTGTCTCGAGATTCAAATCTGGAATCTCGACAACCTTTCTCGTTCTTCAAGCCCACAGCCGCCTTTTCCCGTACACGTTGACGGCTTTTGACCCAACTTTCCATCGCTCTGTCACCATCACGGGCACCCTTATTGACATTGGCTGCTTGTCCTCTTCTCGTGACATCCCCTCCGCCCCTGTAGTTACGGTCTCCCATAAGCAGCGGCGACCCAGATCTACTTTCTCCTGGTCGTTGTCGTGGGCTGTTGACCACCCCATTCGCTTCACGAGCTGACAGTGCTTGAGCCTCTAAATCTCTGTTAATAATTTCAGGCTCTCCATTCTTAGCTTAATAAATAGGGCATGAACCTTCTCCCTGCTTCTTTGCCTTTGTGTGTTCGTTGTGAACGACTGAGGAAGAGAGCGAAGGTGGCTCTGTCAGATCGGGAATCTACAGCTGATAAATTTGGATTTTTTGTAAGTTCCCCTTTCAATTATACAGCCCCAGTAAATTGATTTGGTTAGATGCCTATGTTGTTTGCATTTCATGGGTGTTGATCTCTTGCATAGCTGAGGAACTGGGCGAGCTTCCCCCCTGCTAATAGTATTCATGCTACTTTCTGTTGTCCCTCCATAGCTTCTTTTTATGGTAATCAAGTTGCAATGCTGCTTGTTGAAGGGTTGAATTTGCTATTTTACAGGTCTTTAGTGTTTATTTAACATGTTGTTATAATCCCTCAATTGTATATATACATGTTGATTTCGGTCATGTTTTCTTGTCACTGCCAACATTTGGTTCTTTTTAAAAACTATCACTGACAAATTAATAATTTTAGTTGCAAAGCAAAATTAACCTATACCTTATTGTAGTTCACGGATAACTTGTTGGATATTGGTCTTGGCGGTGACGATGAGGAAATCGGACTTCTCATTATTTGCTCGTGTGCTCATGCTGTCCTCATGTGGATGACCGGACACTTGGATATCCCGCAACACATACCTAGAGGAATTAGGGATACTGAGAGAGGAATGTACCTTCATCGAGTTTTAGAGTCAAGTGATACCAACTGCGGCAATATGTTTAGGATGGACAAAGAAGTGTTCTTCAACCTCTCATCCTTGTTAAGGAGTAGGGATCTCTTGCATGACACACAATATGTAACTGTCGAAGAGCAACTAGCCATGTTCCTACACACTGTGGGCCACATCGTCCGTAACAGAGTGTTAGGCATCAACTTCATACGTTCTGATAAGACCATAAGCCGCTATTTTCAGCTCGTTATACATGCAATCGGAGAAATTAGACGGGATTACATTTGCGGGCCAAGTGTGGACGTGCATGAAAAAATTAGTGGTGACCCTAGGTTTAATGGTTACTTTAAGGTACATGTTATCCCCCTAATAATCGTCTTAAACAGTAAGATATACGTATGTTACGTTGATTAACCACTAAATTACGTTATGGGTAGGATTGTGTGGGAGCAATTAATGGCACTCATGTCCACGCAACAGTTCCCAATGCGATGGTGGCCCCATTCTACGGAAGGAAGCCATATCCAACACAGAACGTGTTGGCAGTAGTTGACTTTGACCTTAGATTCACATACATCCTTGCGGGATGGGAAGGCTCAGCGCACGATCTTACCGTACTTCGTGACGCACTGCAACGACCCAATGATCTGAGAGTCCCTGAAGGTACTACCGGGTTGCTTGCCAGTATTTTTACTAGCTTAATTTGTGAGTTTACCTTCATGCGATCGTTAACCTTTTTTGTTGTAACCATAGGTAAATTTTATCTTTGCGATGCTGGTTACAACACACGGCCTGGTTTCTTATCCCCGTACCGTGCAGTTCGATACCATTTGAGCGAATTTACTGGGAGAGCTCCGAGTAATTATAAGGAACTGTACAACTACCGACACTCCTCCCTTCGGAGGACTGTAGAGCGGGCATTCGGGTCATTGAAAGGCAGATTTAAGATATTAGCGCCACGACCCTTCTTTCCTTACCGCACTCAAGTTGACATTGTGATGGCATGTTGCATACTCCATAATTTTATTTTGTCCCACGGTTATGATGAGTTAGTCCCAAGTGAGGACGATTGGCTTGCGCAAAATGTCTCCCAAGAGGGACGGACACAGAGACAAATAAGAGAGGAAAATAATGATTGGGTTCAATTTAGAGAACAAATTGCTCAACAAATGTGGGAAGATTTTCAGGCTTCAAATTAATGTGGTTTATAGATCACGTGTAAAATAAATCGTACTTCTCGTAGTTTTATTTGTTTGGCTTTAATTTGTATGTTTGAATTTATAACTGTAATTTATATTATGACGTCTTGCAATTTATGGCCCCCAAATGTATATTTTTATCATATTTGAACTACATCAATTTTGTCTCATCTATTTGATTGGGGACTTGTTTTGTAGAGGATGTTAGGAGAAGGGTTTTGCGATGACATGAGTGTAGGTACCGCAGAGCGTAGTAAGAAGAGGAAAGCGGGGACGAACATCAGATGGAGTGACGACGCAAGCAAATATATGATGGCATTTTTAGGGGAACAAACCCGCGAAGGAGTGAAAGGGAACCTCCATACTTTAATTGCCGATGCTGTAAATGAGAGATTTGGTACCCAATTTAGGGCCACCCATGTCATCAACCATCTACGAACTTGGAGGAACAGGTGGAACCGGATTTGTAGGCTTAAAAGGCTTAGTGGTTGTGTCATATTTGTTCCAGAGACACGAATCATTGAAATGCCTGACGAAGCAGTTTATACTGCGTACATTGCGGTAACGAATTTATTCCTTCAATCCTATATTGTTATCGGAGTTTGATTGTTGTGTAAGATTAATTAATGAATAACATTGCTTGGTTTGTAGGCAAATAAGCTTGATGAGCCGTACCTCAACAAGCCTATTGAGTACTATGACGAAATGGTTCTCGTTTTTCGTGGAGAAGCAGCTGCTGGGACCTTTTCCAAGACGTCAATCACCCACTCGGCGACACCCAGGACCCTAGCAATGTGGGAGAACATCCTGAAGCAAGCCGGTACTCTACCCAACCTGCGAGTATGTCAGTGTCGCAAAGCTCTCGCGGTAAAGGTAAGAGGAGCAATCCTCAGCTAGAGATATTAGGGAGGGTCGCTGATGGTTTGCAAAAGATTGGGGATGCCGTGCATTAGAAGAAGGAGGAGGAAAAAAGGGTAGCAGCGGAGTGCTATGAATGCCTTCGATCTATGGTCGGTACAACATACGACTATTTCATCTTCACCGAAGATGTCGTGTCTGCTGCCTATGATTATATCATCGAGAACCCCAAGATGGGGGTGGGTTTCTCAGGAGGTTCAGTGAGGAGAGGGCTCAGTGGCTCTACCGCTTCATGAGACAACACAAACTGGATTGAGAAGACCCATGGGCCATTGCCTTCCCATCCCTGCTGACCACCTTTGTGCTTTGTGACTTATTGAACTGTTTTATTCAGGCTCACGTTTAAACAATCATTTTGCCTGCGACATGCTTTTAGTCGTAGGCCCTATGAACTACCATTATATTCTCCTAGTACTGTAATTTTAATTTTTCTAGCATCTTACTATAAACATTTCCTTTATTGCCCGAACAGTTTCATAATCCATTATTATTAACCATATAATTTTTTTTTCTTATATTCTCTTGTAGGGGTTTTGCGTGGGGCAATTATGATTAGTAGGATGTTGGAAAGCTGACTATGCAAGTAAGGTTTGGAGGCGTACTTGATCGCAGCCGTTCGACTCTAGGAGTTGAGCATGGAGGTGGCATGTACGCAACCCCTTATTTTTCATTCGGCATCGAATGACGTAAACTTTCTTCCACTGTTAAAATATCATCCTACAATCTGAGTCTTACTAAAGAGAAGTAACATTGTTTTTATTTGTTTAAATTGAAGATCCCAATATTGGTTTTATCTTTCTAGATTGCTTTGTTTCTGTTTTTTTCGTATATCATTGCATGCATATTTTTACAAATGCACAATGACACTGATGCACAATTATTTGCTCATTCTCTTCACATTTTGTCATCATCACTTTCATCATCTTTGACGCTTATGTGATCGAATTCATCCTCTATTTAAGATCCATAAGGCCGTATCTCCAATGGATAGCTTGATTTTTGTATTTATTTGGAAGACAAGGTATTTGGCCATGTTATATTTTGTGCATGTATGTATTGTGAATATGATTGCAGGATGTGATTACATGTGGTTTATGGAGCAATTCTACAATTCAGGCAAGCCTCTTACTTAGTCTGTTACTTAGCAGATCATGTTTTATATCCTACAATGTTCATCAAACTTTGATAGCTTTATGCTTGTCTCTTTACAGAGGATTAAAGTGTCAAATGGAGAAGGGTGTCGAAGAAGTTGCAAGGCCTGCTCTTCATTTTGGATAAGTTTGCCACTTTTCTTTTTTAACACATGATCATCACACACAGTCTTACGCCGCATTACATGAAAATCTACACACCATTACATGTTCATATGCTTGGAGTTTGTGTTGCTATTATATGTGCATATGCATGTTTCTTTGCATGTGTTGGTGATAATCCATGCCATTATTCATTGCCATATGTGGGAGAGCTCTTTGATTTTTTCTTCAATTGCTGCTTCTCTCCTTTTGCTGTTGATCTCTGCTTGCTGCACATACTATCTGGGCACCATAAATTTCAGATTGGGCTGTGTTGTGTTGATGGACGTCTAAAAAAAGTTATTTCATGTTCATATGTCTATTGTTTGTATTGCTATTTCATGTTAGAATTGCCTATTTCTTTGAGTGTGTTGGTGATAATTCAGGCCATTATCCATTACCCCATACGGGAGAGTTCTATCCCTTTCTCTCCACCTGATGTTGCTCTCCTTTTGCTGCTGTTATCTGCTTGCTGCACATACTATCTGGACCCCATAATTTATGACTGGGCTGTGTTGTGTTAACGCACGGCTTAAAAAAGTGATTTCCTTTTCATATGCCTAATGTTTGTATTGCCATTTCATGTTAGAAATGCCTATTTCTTTGCATGTGTTGGTGATATTCTAGGCCATTATCCTTTACCCCATACGGGAGAGGTCTTTGCCTTTCTCTCCACCTGCTGCTGCTGCTCTCCTTTTGCTGCTGCTCTATGCTTGCTGCAAATACTATCTGGGCCCCATAAATTTCTGACTGGGCTGTGTTGTGGTAACGCACGGCTGAAAATAGTTATTTCCTGTTCATATGCCTATTGTTCATATTGCTATTTCATGTTAGAAATGCCTGTTTCTTTGCATGTGTTGTTGATAATCCAGGTCAATATCTGTTACCCCATACCGGAGAGTTACCTGCCTTTCTCTTCAACTGCTGTTGTTCTCCTTTTGTTGCTGGTCTGTGCTTGCTCCACATCTTGTCTGGGCCCTATATTTCTCAGAGTGGGCTGTGATGAAGCAGTGTTGAAAATTTTATCTAGTATTGTGGGTTTGGATACAGTTGGGAATGTATTGACGACGGTGGATGGAGTCTCATGTTTGATTGGAACCCCTTCACGTGTTGGTTGGTTGGATGTCAATCAGTCTTGATTGAAACCCCTTTCTCTTCTGTTGGTTGGACATTATTCAAACTGAACGTCATGTCGATCAATTATCTTCTCCTTCTTGGAAATCCATCTTCATGACTGGTACTATGATTCTTTTTTCACTGTGATCTGAGCCCTAAGAATTTAGTACTTGTGTATGTAGTTTTGGTATTCTTAAATTGTGTGTATTAATGTTTATTTATGTTTGTGCACTGTTCTAACTTGACTATAATTTGTAACTTTGCTTGGATTTACTGACGTTGCTTTATATATAACTTGATGTGGTACTTAACAGTTTTCTTGTTTGGAGCTTTGATTACAAACAGGATGTTAGATAGGGAAATGGAACAGAGTTGGGATCCGTTTTAATGAAACAGCTCGGAGATTTGATGCACAATATGATGTCATTCTCATTCTGTCGGTTGCTGCTGCAGAAATCCTTCAAGAGTAGGGCCAGGAAGAAGTCGGTCGGTCAACGAAATCCTCCTCCGCATCCACAGCTTCCAACGCCAACACTTTTGTATTTTGTGATTTTCTTTCAAATTTCAGAATAACCGTTGTAATAAACATTCGAGATGGTGGATTATTATTTGAGTGAGTAATGATATTGTTACATTTTTGACAAGAAATTATGCAACATTGATTGTGCGTATTACTTGGCTTATTCTGGATATCGCCAGGATATTCGAAGAGTTGATTTTAAAATTTGTACTACTGAATGTAATATCTGTTCTAGTACAATTGTCTGAGATCCATTCTAGAAGGTCTCCAAGGATAATTAAATGTTTAAATAATATGTGATGAAATAATCAAATTACTGCATACAACAAAACTTGAACGTTGGTCAATTTACAGGTCTATGAATCGGTGCATGGATGAAATAATAAAATAAATTTGCTTAAATTTATATAGAAAAAAAAGAATTTAATATTTCTCAATTCTTTCTAATCAATATAAAAAAATGAAAAATCCAATTTCTCGTACACTTCACAAATCTCAACACATCCAAACAACAGAAAAGTAAAGACATTTTTCCACATCAACTTTTCCATTCCATCCAAACAATGAAAACAGGAATACAGTTTTCCAATTACACTTTTCAACTACCATCCAAACACCAGAAAACTTACTACTCAATTCCCTTTTTCCTAAAGGAAATAAATCTTACTTCCTACTTCCTCACTTCACACCACTTCCTTAAATCCAAACAGATTCCACTTATGAAAGTTCGGGGTCGCGTAAATCACGTGTTCTTATTTATTTATCACTTTTAACTAAAATAGTTAGGAATTGCATTAATTACTAGCCTACCACAAATATTTGGGACAAATGGCTTAGTGGTTGGTGTTGTTGTAGGAATAGCATTAATTATAAAATAACAGTTATTCTAATTAATAATATAAATTAATGAGTATTAACCTCAAATCGGTTCATCTAGTTTCTTTATCTTCTTCACCCACAACTTCTCCTCTTCCCATCTTCCCATATTGTTGTGTCCTGTGTCCATTTTAAATATTTGTCATGTCATTGTGTCTGATATCATTTCGTCGTGTCCTTGTTTGTACTTCATAGGTACTAATATTCGAACATAGACTCTTGGGGGTTGGAGTTGAGAGAATTTTTATGTCCTTAGATTTACGGTCTCTGTCGGATTAATTTTTTTCTTCTTTTTACTGACGGTTTTTGCGAAGGTGGATAAAGGGAGGGGAAAAAATAGAATCTCTCCCCTTACACCCGGTGTTTTGGAAAGCATTACTCATCAAATAACTTTTGCGACAATGATAAACCAAGCTCTATATACTTCATTTTATTGTTTTGTTACTACACATGTTGAACTCGAGTTTTGGTGTGCACAAACAAACAAACAAAATCACATGGATGCATGTGCGCGTGCATCCATTCATATAATGCATGCATGTATGTGCGTGTATATGTACACATGTAATACGTATTTACACATGGATCAGAACTATGATCCAGAACCACTTCTTTGGAAAGTAATTTATTGTGTATATATAAAACTCTGCACATGCATGAAATGCAGGATTATTCAAAGTAAGATTCGAGCAAGTTCTTGATTCTCAGAAGCTAAACATAAAAAAATAAAAAATAAAAATAAATAAAAAATTAGAGCAACAGCTTCGCTGGAAGGGTGTCAAACGCAGGTACCCAATTGCCATGGACAACATCCAGAGAGTAGCTTTTATATTTTTCTGAGCCATTGATAAGAAACAAGGAACTCCATTTGTCTTCTGAGAGTACAGGAAGCCGACTGCTGCTTATGGTTCACAAGAGGCAGTGAGTGATGCCCACCTAACAACTGACCTTTCTCCTGGAGACAGTGTGACCATGTAGGAATTAGAAACTCGCAGGGCAGGTTGGGGCTTCATTGGGCGCCCATAGCGGGCTAGACCCAATAAAGATAAAAGATCTAAGGAGGATAAAATAAGATAATCTTGATTTGAAGTTCAGATCATGATTGATTTGGATCTTGTTAGTTGTTATTAGATTACAACTCTACTTTCTATGTTTTTTGGTTGGAGATGAGGATTACAAATCTATCTCCTAATCACTATATAAACACATGGGACTTAAACGTGAGTTATAAAAGAAGTTTTTATTCCACCAAAGAGTAAAAAGAATCCTCGTCTTTTTTCCCTCAATCATAAGGTACTTCCATTGGGGTACTTGAACTTGAATTTAAGGGTGATCGTTCTTGTAACGTCCATCAACCTCGAGAATCGAGAGGAGCGGGATTAAGTTTACCACCACTACTACTTTCGCCGAAGTAATCCTAATTCCTCTCTTCTATGTTTTTGTTTATCCTAAATTCTACATTGGTATCAGAGCTTACTTATGGAATTTAGATTGTGGGTTGATCGAATGAAAATCGATTTGAGGGATTTTGCCTCCCAATGCATAATTCGACAATCTAAGGGATTTTTTTTTTTTTTTACAAACATTGGGAGTTCATCTCCCTTAAACTTAGGGAATTCATCTCCTTTAGACATAGGGAGTTTGCCTCTTTTAAGCAAAATCAACGCCCAGCGCTACAGTAACTGGCAGCGCCCCTCGGGCGTTGCTGCCGTTACCACAGAGGGCTGGCAGCACTCCTGGGGTACTCCGCCGCTGCCAAGGCCAGCAGTGCCCCTGGGGGGCGTTGCTGGCTCTGTTAAGGCCGGCAGCGCCTCTGGCAGGCGATGTTGTCACAGCTGTCAGCGCCCTTGGGGGGCGCTTTTGTGGCCTGACAGCGCCCCTGGGGGCGTTGTTGCGGCTGTCTGGCAGCGCCCACAGGGGCGTTACCATCACTGTCGTAGCTGGCAACGCCCACGACAACACTACCATGGCCAGGAGTGCCCACGAGCGGCGCTACCATCAGCGACAAATCCCTTGGGGATTTTATAGGACTACTCCCTGGGATAGACCCTGATTTTTGGAGTAGTCCTTATAATAATTATTTTTGGCATGCTAGATGCATCACTAAATAATTATAAGTATATTTTATTTGAGTGAGAGTATAATTGAGATTTGTTTTAAGCTCTTATACATATTTTGCGCAATACCTAAATTAAACTAATAATAAATATTTGATATGAATGATGATTTTGAGTTTGATGACCTTTCGATTTTATACCGTATATGAATTATTAGCTTTAAATTAGGTTGTTTTTGCTGCAAAATAAATATTATATGTGTGTGCCAATAACAATATCTTTTATTCTTACTTGTGCATCTTAAATGGTGTTCAAGAATATCATTACTGACTTGAACAAAGGAGAGAAACTGGAAGGTGAAAATTATGACATTGGCACCGTAAGGTTCATATCTCCTTGATGGGCAAGAGATTTTGAAAACCCTGACACAGTCTATGGATGCGCCCCAGAGGAGGGTAGCGGTTCACAACACCGAAGCGATGTTGAGACCTATGCAAAATGGGTCAAGAAAAATCATTGTGCGTGCTTTGTTTTGCTGAGCAGTATGCACAATAATTTGATCAGTGCATTCAAAGACTTTAAGACTTCTCGCGAAATGTAGAATGCCCTGAAATTCAAGTTTGATGAAACTTTTGCTACGAGATTGCGCACGTTGACACTCAAGTTTGAATCCCATAAGATGCATTTAAATGGGAATATGAATCAGCATTTAGGCAGATGGCATCCATAATTCACGAGCTCAAAGCAGCTGGAAAAAACTTGAGTGATGAACAATAAGTCCAATCTTACATCCGTTCTCTGCCTGACACTTGGGGGCATATGAGATAACATGATACACAATGACAACATTAAGACATTTAATGATCTTTCGTGTTATTTGGAGCTTAAAGCTCAATGTTTGGAAGCGATTAAGGCTAATGGCTCATCTTATACTACTCAATCTGGTTCACGCCAGCTATTTGGGTCGAAGCGCAAGAAAAATAAAGACAGAAAGAATGGGAATTCTGGATCTGCGCCTGAGAAGGCTAATTTTACCGAGTGCAAGAGAGGCAAGCGTGGTGGTAAGAAGGGCAAAACTAAAACAACGTGCTTTAACTGTGGCAAGGAAGGACATTTCACTCGTGATTGCACTGAACCGAAGAAGGTACTCTCTAACTTGAGATCTCGCTTTATTTTTGTTTTTAGCCATATCATGGTAGCTCATCCATCCTCTGATTGGATTGTTGATTCAGAAGCGACCGAACATACAGCAAGAGACCGAGTTGGGTTCATGGGGTATCGTCGAATACCATCAGGAAGAAAGGTTATCATTATGGGAAATGGTGATAGTGTGGATGCACTGGGTACGAGTGCCTACAAGCTAGACTTGCACGGAAGACATGCACTTCTATCCATAATGTTTTTTATACTCATGATGTTCGACAAAACTTGTTATCGGTTACTACTTTGCTTAGGCTAGGATTTCGTTTGTCATTCGAAAATAATGGTGTACGAATATTCATGAAAACCTCCTTTTATGGTAGTGGTTTTATCAATAATGAGTGTTTGGATATTTATTATTCAAATAATGATTCTAGTTCTTTTTTGACTACTGTGGATAATTTTGTTACTAGTCATGCTAGACTTGGTCATATTGGTCAAGAAAGGATAAACATGTTAGTTTGAGAAGGCCTAATAGGCCAGCTCGCTAAAATTAGCTTGCCAGCCTGTGAACATTGTTTATCAGGCAAGTCGCCTATGAAGTCATTGGCAAAACCACAAGGGCATCTTCACCGTTTGAATTAATTCATTCCGACATCTGTGGCCAATGAGCATGAGGGCACAACATGATGCCACCTATTTCATTACATATATAGATTATTATACTCATTATGACCATATTTTTATGATTTCCCCTAAGTCAGAAGCATTAATTACTTTAGACGTTACTTGAATTTGGTTGAGAATCGGAAGAACGGAACAGTGAAAGCTCTTTGTACTGATTGAGGGGGTGAGTATTTATCTGAGATGTTTAAGCAACTCTGTAATGAAAAGGGATTAAGAGACAATTGACAATTCCTTGTACTCCACAATAAAATGGTGAGGCGGAGAGACGAAATTGCACTCTCTTAAATATGGTTAGGTGGATGATGGCGCATGCCAACCTCCTAATATACTTCTAAGGGATGCTTTGTTGACAGTGGTCTACATCCTTAACCGTGTGCCCTCCGTATTGGTTTCAATAATGCCATATGAGTTTTGAACGGGCAGAATGCGTGACTTAAGCTACATGCGCCCATGGGGGCAACCGACTATGTTCACGTCAACTCTCATATATATGGGAAACTTTGCCCTGGAACAAATAAGTGCATATTCATTAGAATCCAAACCGTATGCGATACTTGGTGAACAGTCAGATGGAACAATTACTGAAATTGAATCACGAGATGTGATTTTCCTCGAAGGGGGAATTTTCAAGAAAAGAGGACATCGATGACATTGATAGATTTTTTTGAAATGGACGAGACACAAGAAAGCGCTCCTAATCCTGATCAGAAAGATGGGAGTGACTTGCTGCCTAGTGGGAGTGTATGTTTGAGTGGGAGTGTACCAATAGAGACTGATTTCGAAGCTACATTTTTGCGTAGAAGTCAACGTGAAAACATCGCTTGTCGTCGCTTCGAGATTGAGGCAGAAGCTTTCATTGTGCTCCGCAAGAGGTAGATAGCATAAAAAATATCAAGAGGCTACGAAATTCCCAACTTCTGAGGAAGAAAAACTTGCTATGCAAGATGAGATGGAATCTATGAGAAAAATCAAGTCTGGGACTTGGTAAATCTTTCACATGGGCGTAGGACTATCGGAAACAATTAGGTTCTGAAAGTCGAATGCAATGCAGAGGGTTCCATGGAAAGGTACAAAGCTTGACTCGTGGTGAAAGGCTACACCCAAAAAGAAAATGAGTTTTTAAAATCTAAAAATGATTGTGAAACACTTTTGAAGAAAAATGAAAATTTAACTTCAAAAGTTGATTTTGTTTTAAAAGAGAATGTTGCTTTGAAAAATAAAATAATTTCTATTTCAAATGATTTAAATGTTTGTTTAAAGAAGAATGATTGTTTACAAAATAAGATTGATGCACATGTTTGCCATGCTAGGGTAGTATCACACACTTCTCCTATTGCATGCTCCACTTTATCTTCAAGGGTTAAAGATGATATAAATATTTTGAAGAAGAGTGTTGATTGTTTGGGCTCCACTTTGAGCCAATGTGCCAAGAGCCACACACGTTTGGAATCCTTGTTTCGAAAGAAGCAAGTTCCATCTTTTCATGCACACCCTCCACGGCATACACATGCTCCTCACGGACACACCCATCACATGTATGCTCATGTGTACACTTGTACACATTGTGGACGTATGGGCCACCTTGCTAAATTTTGCTTTGATAGATTATATAATGTAAATTTAGCAAATAAGTTTGTTTGGGTTAGAGAAGGTACTAACCCCCATGGACCCAAGAAGATATGGGTACCAAAGACCACTCCTCCTTTATTTGATGTAGGTGTGGGCTCTCACATGACGTGAGAGTATAGGTACCTTGGAGTGGATGCGTTCCGTGCTTAAAGAGAACCTTTTTGGATGCATCACTTTCAAGGGATATTTGGTGGAAGGATCACCTCGTTTTGGAGACTAGAGAGGTGCCTCATCGGTTTTGGTATAAATCTCTAACTCCTTATTATTATGTACATGCTAGTTCATTTATCATATTCATAGCATGTTCATGTTTTATGTTTTGATGTGCTTCATGAGGTAAAAACATGCTTAGATGTAGTTTTTATCAATACTTGTATTATACATGTACAAATAGAGAGCTACATTTGTTTTATATATGATTGCACTTCATGCTCATTTGTACTCTCTATATGCATATGTATAGACTAGTCTTGATGATTCTCATTTATACATGCTTTGCCAATTTTTATGCTTTACTTCATGTATATGTATTTTGAATTCAAAACTAATAAATATACATGTATACCCGTGAGTCTCTTGCCTTCATGCAAATACATTTGATAGACTCTTTTATGTTTGGGATATGTATGTGTATTGTTAGTTTTGGATAAATCATACATATACCATGAAGATTAGTGTTTTTATGAAAATGTTTTTGATGTGTTTGATATTCATGTTTCATTTGAGCTTCAATGACTAGTTTCATAAAAATGCCATTTACATGATCTTTCAACACTCACATTTTTCTTTATTTTTCATGACTTAGATTCATGATCATTTTGAGCTTTATAGACCTTGAGTGATTGAATCTTTATGTATTTAGTTATGTTTTATGAAAAACATATGATTTGATGTATTTGAAGGATCTTTAACTAGTTCTTTTTAAAATCAATTTATACTAGTTAATTATTCTTAAATTAGCTTATGAGATACACACCTTCTATGGATAAAATCTTTTGTATTCTCAACATCTGTTTTAATTATGTTTATTTATATCTCGTTTTGATGCTTCATGATTTGAATATTAGTTTAAATGTTAGTTTTTGTCAACACTAGGATTTATACTTGTACATATTATGGGCCACAAATAAATCTATATATGTTTGAGCTTGAATGCATATTTGAACCCATTAGATGTGCTAGTATAGTCTAGTTTTGATGATTCATACATTTTAACTTGTATTCTCATCTTTGGTTTTGTTATGTGTTTATTTATTTAACTTCATGTATATGTCTATTGTATCCAAATTAGTGTTTATACATATACATCCTTTTTGAGCCACGTGCCTTCATGCCTATATCTTAGTGGACTCGTTGTGTTTGGATATGTATGTATACTTTAGTTTGTATAGGACATACATATACCTTGAAGATTAAATAAGTTTTGATGTTTCCATATTTCAAGGAATTTTGAGCTTAATTGAATATTTTCATAATCATGATCCTCACATTTTTGATAATGCACTCACCCTTCTTATTTACTCATGTTTTGTTTTCATGAGTCATTGTATGCTTCATTGATTATGAGTGTTAGTTATTTTGTGAATTTCATGTTTTATGAAAAATAATTTATTTTTATTCCTTACTTGAAGGATTTCGTACTAGTTAACAAAACTTTCCATTTTTTTAAATTAGTTCGTATTCTTCGTTTTGATAATATGAGTTATACCATGCTACTATTGTTGTTCAGTTGGTATCATTGAATTCTTTCAATTGGTATCAAATTTGATCCTTTTGTATACTCATATGTGTTTATGTATGTATGCTTTCAATCCAATGGTATCAATGTCAATTGGTATCTAATTTTTCATACATATATGTGTTTGTTTGTGCCTACTATATCTCTATGTCATAGAGCACAAAAATTTGTTTATGCTAAGCTTGAAAATTTCTAATGATTGATTGGTTTTCAATTGGTATCTTAAAACAAGCTTATGCATGTGTTTTGTTTGTATTTCATAAAGAGAGAGAAAATTCAATTTTCTTATTTCAATTGGTATTTGTTTTCCCACTCCCTTGCTTTATGATAGAAAATAAAAATTTCAAATTGATATCATGTGCTTAAAAGGAAAATTACTCTCTTTTGATATCAAGATGTTTTATGTTTTAAATTGGTATCTAAAAATTGTTTTAAAGAAATTCAAAGTTTTTGATTTATATTGTCTATATGCAAGGAGATCTTAACATCTCTTCTACATATAGATTCATGTTGAGTGTATTTAGTATTGAGGAGCTTGACATCTCTTCTCTATGTGATACACGTGTGTAGGGGGAGCTTCACATCTCTCCTTATGCATTACATAATATGTGTTATGTGAATTGGGGTTTATCATCCCTTCTTCATATAATGCATATGTGTAGGGAAGTTAACTTAGCGTCTTCCTCTTCATGAATGTATATCACATATATCATTTATTAATTGTTTCTTGTTCACTTTAAATTGGTATCAAGATGCCATTCATTGACATATAAGTTTCAATTGGTATCGTATTTGAGTGTACGTATTATGATTTGTTATTTACCCCTTATCTATATTACTTTTGTTTTAGACCAAAAAGGGGGAGAAAAGTTTGTTTTTGTGTTTTTTACCCCTTCGTTGATGATTGACAAAAAGGGGGAGAAAGATTTTGAGTTTTATATATGCATATTTGTATTTTTGCATATATTAAGTTTAATTGTTTAATTTTAATTGGTCTCTAGAGCATGCTTTGTTTTGAACATTTCATTTGGTATCTAGAGCATCTTGTTTATGCATTGTCATTCATGCATATTTATGTTTATTTGTTTTATGTATGAGTTAAGGGGGAGTTTCTTTGAAGCTTAACTTTAATCCATGCATATATAACTCCATGAGTTTTGTCATCATCAAAAAGGGGGAGATTGTTGGCCCAAAGGCCTTCCACCCTAGTTTTGATGATGATTAACTCATGTAGTTATGTTTACTAATATTCTTGTGTTTTTAGTCTCAGATCTTATAACAAGATGTTAGTTTGGTGATAGCTTCAACAAGAGGTGTTTGGAAGCTTCACAAGTGATTCCAGGGCTCAAACTTCAAGATCTCACGTTGCCTAGCCCATGGATGGAGTTTTGCATCGGGTCTACTTGAAGATGGAGATCGTCAAGAAGACTTAGGTATCCTAGTTTAGGTTTGTGTGTTTAGATCCATTTGTAAAGCTTGGTATAGTTGATATGCTCAAGTGCACAAACACACACGTTTCATGTTTGGTTTTTGGTTTTCATGAATAGTTGATCAAAACAAGTTTAATTGATATATGTATAGTTGTTTCATTCTATACATGCATGCTTAACTTTTAAACAAACTTATTTTGACTTTCCTATTCATGTATTGAAAAATCCAAGTTTGATAAAAATACATGTTTTGATTTTTGGTAAAAATGATAAGACACAAAAATAGTTCATATTGATTGATATTTGAGCCAAACTTTTTATCACATGTTTATGTATCAATGCAAAATAATAAAACTATTTTTGGGTATTTTTAAAAAGACTTAAAAGATTTTTAGAAATATTTTAACATGTGTTTTCTGTCCCAGAACAGTGGCTGACAGGCCAGGACGGCCGACCGCACGGGTCGACCGTACCAAGGGCCGGTC
The DNA here is from genome assembly GCA_038442645.1 of Agave tequilana. Taxonomy (NCBI): domain Eukaryota; kingdom Viridiplantae; phylum Streptophyta; class Magnoliopsida; order Asparagales; family Asparagaceae; genus Agave; species Agave tequilana. Next base: position 21,840 of record JAVJIF010025305.1, on the reverse strand, counting down.
GACCCTTGCGGTCGACCGACGTGCACAAGCTTGTGCACGTTTGGCAGACACAGGGACGGTCGGCCGGACCTAAGAGCAGTGCTCTCTGTTTATTTCGGTCGGCCAGGCGGTCGACCAGTTTGCTCCAACGGTCGGATTTTTCACCGTTGGCGGTCGGCCGGCCGGCCGACCGCTAGCCTGTCAGGCTGCCAGATCAGCCTAACGGCTAGTTTTCTGATGGGGCTATAAATACCCCATCTCTTGGGCTATTTTGATAAGACTTTGAAAAGAAAAATACCAGAGTTTGTTTTGTATTTAAACAAGTTTTTAAAAGAGTTTAAGTGCCAAAATGATTTCATCTTTATTGTTTTTCAAGGGTTTTAGAAAATCAAAGAAAATAGGAATTTGGGATATTTGTATTGGTTTTCATTCTCTATCTTTTACAAGAGTTTTCCCAAGTATTTTCTTTGTTACTTGATTTCCAAAAACACCTTGATATCCACTTGAGCTATCTTCTATCCTACTCTATTTAGGATCTTTTTGTTTGTGGAAAAGGAGAGATTGTTTGTGGTTGAAAGAGACCACCTATTGTAAACCCTCATTATTTGGTTGCTCCCTCTTTGGTAGAGGTTGAGGTTGTGGATTTGAGGTGATTGGTTTGCTCCCTCTTTGATAGAGGTGGAGATTGGTGTTTACTCCATCTTAGTGAGGTGGAGTTGGTTGTTGGTTTGTATCCCTCAAGTGTGAGGTGGATTGGTTGTTGTATTGGCTACGGGCCTACCCCTCGGTTGTGAGGCTGTGTTTGAGAGAGGAGTTCGGTACTCCTATTGGTGTAACAAATCCTCCTCGGTGGAGGTTCCCTCGGTGGGAGATAGTGGATTGGAAATCCTTCACGGTGGTGAAGGCGGGGATGTAGAGCTAGGGGCTCGAACCTCGGAACATATCTTCTTGTTAGCGTTTGATCCATTGTCTCTCTAACCCTCTCTCTCTATTTGTGTTGTGCATAGCATCATTCTTATTGTCATTCATATCATTCATATTTGTATTGTGCCTTGCATTGTTTCATATTGCCATATCTATTATATGCTTGTGTGTGCCTCACTTATACTTAACCACAAGAGCTTCATATAGCACCTCAACCCATATCTAGGGAATCAAGAGGAGTTAGTCCAGAGCCCTTCACGGAGAATTCGGCTACACTTGTGTGTTGTATTAAGTGTGTTGCAAAATTTGCATTAGCTTCCGCATTTAGAGCATTTAGTTTCTAGATTAGCACTTCCACCTATTCACCCCCTCTAGGTGTGCTTTCAATTGGTATCAGAGCCTACGCTCCTGATACTTTAGGCTTAACATCCTAGGAGTGAGATCCATTTGTTTGCTAATCTCTTGTTTGCATTTGCTTGTTTGCACACATATAGTTTACCATGGACTTCATGACCCCACCTATGTATGATGCTTCCAACATTCTTGTTTGGAAGACTAGGATGTCCATATACCTCCAAACCCTAGGCTTACATGTTTTCCTTGCGGCTACCAAGAAATGCTATCTTGAAAATCGCATTCATATAGGGGCCAATACACAAGCCCTTGAGGCCATTAGAAGCACATTAAACAAAGAATATCTTATGCTTGCTTCTAACTTTATTTCCGCATTTGCAGTGTGGAATATGTTGACAACCACCACCGCCTCCAAGCTTCAATTGCCAATCCAACCGGAGGAATCTAGTGGAGAATCCGACTCACAATGCTTCATGGTCCAAGGGAATGACTCCCTTGAGGTACATTCGGAATCTCAACTAGATAGTTTTGATGCTAGTTCTTCATGTGATGATTATGTTGATCCCAATGCTTTGAATGAAGAACTATCGATTGTTTGTGAAAAATTGACTAAAAAATATAAGATTTTGAAAAAGAAAAGTTTAGGCCTTGAAAAGGAAAATATAAGTTTACATTCTAAACTTAACAATGTTTTGCAAGAGAAGGTTGAGGTCTATAATGAAAGGGATTCATTGAGATCTCAACTAGATCTTGTTCTAAAAGAAAATGAGTTTTTAAAATCTAAAAATGATTGTGAAACACTTTTGAAGAAAAATGAAAATTTAACTTCAAAAGTTGATTCTGTTTTAAAAGAGAATGTTGCTTTGAAAAATAAAATAATTTCTATTTCAAATGATTTAAATGTTTGTTTAAAGAAGAATGATTGTTTGCAAAATAAGATTGATGCACATGTTTGCCATGCTAGGGTAGTATCACACACTTCTCCTATTACATGCTCCACTTTATCTTCAAGTGTTAAAGATGATATAAATATTTTGAAGAAGAGTGTTGATTGTTTGGGCTCCACTTTGAGCCAATGTGCCAAGAGCCACACACGTTTGGAATCCTTGTTTCGAAAGAAGCAAGTTCCATCTTTTCATGCACACCCTCCACGGCATACACATGCTCCTCACGGACACACCCATCACATGTATGCTCATGTGTACACTTGTACACATTGTGGACGTATGGGCCACCTTGCTAAATTTTGCTTTGATAGATTATATAATGTAAATTTAGCAAATAAGTTTGTTTGGGTTAGAGAAGGTACTAACCCCTATGGACCCAAGAAGATATGGGTACCAAAGACCACTCCTCCTTTATTTGATGTAGGTGTGGGCTCTCACATGACGTGAGAGTATAGGTACCTTGGAGTGGATGCGTTCCGTGCTTAAAGAGAACCTTTTTGGATGCATCACTTTCAAGGGATATTTGGTGGAAGGATCACCTCGTTTTGGAGACTAGAGAGGTGCCTCATCGGTTTTGGTATAAATCTCTAACTCCTTATTATTATGTACATGCTAGTTCATTTATCATATTCATAGCATGTTCATGTTTTATGTTTTGATGTGCTTCATGAGGTAAAAACATGCTTAGATGTAGTTTTTATCAATACTTGTATTATACATGTACAAATAGAGAGCTACATTTGTTTTATATATGATTGCACTTCATGCTCATTTGTACTCTCTATATGCATATGTATAGACTAGTCTTGATGATTCTCATTTATACATGCTTTGTCAATTTTTATGCTTTACTTCATGTATATGTATTTTGAATTCAAAACTAATAAATATACATGTATACCCGTGAGTCTCTTGCCTTCATGCAAATACATTTGATAGACTCTTTTATGTTTGGGATATGTATGTGTATTGTTAGTTTTGGATAAAACATACATATACCATGAAGATTAGTGTTTTTATGAAAAATGTTTTTGATGTGTTTGATATTCATGTTTCATTTGAGCTTCAATGACTAGTTTCATAAAAATGCCATTTACATGATCTTTCAACACTCACATTTTTCTTTATTTTTCATGACTTAGATTCATGATCATTTTGAGCTTTATAGACCTTGAGTGATTGAATCTTTATGTATTTAGTTATGTTTTATGAAAAACATATGATTTGATGTATTTGAAGGATCTTTAACTAGTTCTTTTTAAAATCAATTTATACTAGTTAATTATTCTTAAATTAGCTTATGAGATACACACCTTCTATGGATAAAATCTTTTGTATTCTCAACATCTGTTTTAATTATGTTTATTTATATCTCGTTTTGATGCTTCATGATTTGAATATTAGTTTAAATGTTAGTTTTTGTCAACACTAGGATTTATACTTGTACATATTATGGGCCACAAATAAATCTATATATGTTTGAGCTTGAATGCATATTTGAACCCATTAGATGTGCTAGTATAGTCTAGTTTTGATGATTCATACATTTTAACTTGTATTCTCATCTTTGGTTTTGTTATGTGTTTATTTATTTAACTTCATGTATATGTCTATTGTATCCAAATTAGTGTTTATACATATACATCCTTTTTGAGCCACGTGCCTTCATGCCTATATCTTAGTGGACTCGTTGTGTTTGGATATGTATGTATACTTTAGTTTGTATAGGACATACATATACCTTGAAGATTAAATAAGTTTTGATGTTTCCATATTTCAAGGAATTTTGAGCTTAATTGAATATTTTCATAATCATGATCCTCACATTTTTGATAATGCACTCACCCTTCTTATTTACTCATGTTTTGTTTTCATGAGTCATTGTATGCTTCATTGATTATGAGTGTTAGTTATTTTGTGAATTTCATGTTTTATGAAAAATAATTTATTTTTATTCCTTACTTGAAGGATTTCGTACTAGTTAACAAAACTTTCCATTTTTTTAAATTAGTTCGTATTCTTCGTTTTGATAATATGAGTTATACCATGCTACTATTGTTGTTCAGTTGGTATCATTGAATTCTTTCAATTGGTATCAAATTTGATCCTTTTGTATACTCATATGTGTTTATGTATGTATGCTTTCAATCCAATGGTATCAATGTCAATTGGTATCTAATTTTTCATACATATATGTGTTTGTTTGTGCCTACTATATCTCTATGTCATAGAGCACAAAAATTTGTTTATGCTAAGCTTGAAAATTTCTAATGATTGATTGGTTTTCAATTGGTATCTTAAAACAAGCTTATGCATGTGTTTTGTTTGTATTTCATAAAGAGAGAGAAAATTCAATTTTCTTATTTCAATTGGTATTTGTTTTCCCACTCCCTTGCTTTATGATAGAAAATAAAAATTTCAAATTGATATCATGTGCTTAAAAGGAAAATTACTCTCTTTTGATATCAAGATGTTTTATGTTTTAAATTGGTATCTAAAAATTGTTTTAAAGAAATTCAAAGTTTTTGATTTATATTGTCTATATGCAAGGAGATCTTAACATCTCTTCTACATATAGATTCATGTTGAGTGTATTTAGTATTGAGGAGCTTGACATCTCTTCTCTATGTGATACACGTGTGTAGGGGGAGCTTCACATCTCTCCTTATGCATTACATAATATGTGTTATGTGAATTGGGGTTTATCATCCCTTCTTCATATAATGCATATGTGTAGGGAAGTTAACTTAGCGTCTTCCTCTTCATGAATGTATATCGCATATATCATTTATTAATTGTTTCTTGTTCACTTTAAATTGGTATCAAGATGCCATTCATTGACATATAAGTTTCAATTGGTATCGTATTTGAGTGTACGTATTATGATTTGTTATTTACCCCTTATCTATATTACTTTTGTTTTAGACCAAAAAGGGGGAGAAAAGTTTGTTTTTGTGTTTTTTACCCCTTCGTTGATGATTGACAAAAAGGGGGAGAAAGATTTTGAGTTTTATATATGCATATTTGTATTTTTGCATATATTAAGTTTAATTGTTTAATTTTAATTGGTCTCTAGAGCATGCTTTGTTTTGAACATTTCATTTGGTATCTAGAGCATCTTGTTTATGCATTGTCATTCATGCATATTTATGTTTATTTGTTTTATGTATGAGTTAAGGGGGAGTTTCTTTGAAGCTTAACTTTAATCCATGCATATATAACTCCATGAGTTTTGTCATCATCAAAAAGGGGGAGATTGTTGGCCCAAAGGCCTTCCACCCTAGTTTTGATGATGATTAACTCATGTAGTTATGTTTACTAATATTCTTGTGTTTTTAGTCTCAGATCTTATAACAAGATGTTAGTTTGGTGATAGCTTCAACAAGAGGTGTTTGGAAGCTTCACAAGTGATTCCAGGGCTCAAACTTCAAGATCTCACGTTGCCTAGCCCATGGATGGAGTTTTGCATCGGGTCTACTTGAAGATGGAGATCGTCAAGAAGACTTAGGTATCCTAGTTTAGGTTTGTGTGTTTAGATCCATTTGTAAAGCTTGGTATAGTTGATATGCTCAAGTGCACAAACACACACGTTTCATGTTTGGTTTTTGGTTTTCATGAATAGTTGATCAAAACAAGTTTAATTGATATATGTATAGTTGTTTCATTCTATACATGCATGCTTAACTTTTAAACAAACTTATTTTGACTTTCCTATTCATGTATTGAAAAATCCAAGTTTGATAAAAATACATGTTTTGATTTTTGGTAAAAATGATAAGACACAAAAATAGTTCATATTGATTGATATTTGAGCCAAACTTTTTATCACATGTTTATGTATCAATGCAAAATAATAAAACTATTTTTGGGTATTTTTAAAAAGACTTAAAAGATTTTTAGAAATATTTTAACATGTGTTTTCTGTCCCAGAACAGTGGCTGACAGGCCAGGACGGCCGACCGCACGGGTCGACCGTACCAAGGGCCGGTCGACCCTTGCGGTCGACCGACGTGCACAAGCTTGTGCACGTTTGGCAGACACAGGGACGGTCGGCCGAACCTAAGAGCAGTGCTCTCTGTTTATTTCGGTCGGCCAGGCGGTCGACCAGTTTGCTCCAACGGTCGGATTTTTCACCGTTGGCGGTCGGCCGGCCGGCCGACCGCTAGCCTGTCAGGCTGCCAGATCAGCCTAACGGCTAGTTTTCTGATGGGGCTATAAATACCCCATCTCTTGGGCTATTTTGATAAGACTTTTGAAAAGAAAAATACCAGAGTTTGTTTTGTATTTAAACAAGTTTTTAAAAGAGTTTAAGTGCCAAAATGATTTCATCTTTATTGTTTTTCAAGGGTTTTAGAAAATCAAAGAAAATAGGAATTTGGGATATTTGTATTGGTTTTCATTCTCTATCTTTTACAAGAGTTTTCCCAAGTATTTTCTTTGTTACTTGATTTCCAAAAACACCTTGATATCCACTTGAGCTATCTTCTATCCTACTCTATTTAGGATCTTTTTGTTTGTGGAAAAGGAGAGATTGTTTGTGGTTGAAAGAGACCACCTATTGTAAACCCTCATTATTTGGTTGCTCCCTCTTTGGTAGAGGTTGAGGTTGTGGATTTGAGGTGATTGGTTTGCTCCCTCTTTGATAGAGGTGGAGATTGGTGTTTACTCCATCTTAGTGAGGTGGAGTTGGTTGTTGGTTTGTATCCCTCAAGTGTGAGGTGGATTGGTTGTTGTATTGGCTACGGGCCTACCCCTCGGTTGTGAGGCTGTGTTTGAGAGAGGAGTTCGGTACTCCTATTGGTGTAACAAATCCTCCTCGGTGGAGGTTCCCTCGGTGGGAGATAGTGGATTGGAAATCCTTCACGGTGGTGAAGGCGGGGATGTAGAGCTAGGGGCTCGAACCTCGGAACATATCTTCTTGTTAGCGTTTGATCCATTGTCTCTCTAACCCTCTCTCTCTATTTGTGTTGTGCATAGCATCATTCTTATTGTCATTCATATCATTCATATTTGTATTGTGCCTTGCATTGTTTCATATTGCCATATCTATTATATGCTTGTGTGTGCCTCACTTATACTTAACCACAAGAGCTTCATATAGCACCTCAACCCATATCTAGGGGAATCAAGAGGAGTTAGTCCAGAGCCCTTCACGGAGAATTCGGCTACACTTGTGTGTTGTATTAAGTGTGTTGCAAAATTTGCATTAGCTTCCGCATTTAGAGCATTTAGTTTCTAGATTAGCACTTCCACCTATTCACCCCCCTCTAGGTGTGCTTTCAATTGGTATCAGAGCCTACGCTCCTGATACTTTAGGCTTAACATCCTAGGAGTGAGATCCATTTGTTTGCTAATCTCTTGTTTGCATTTGCTTGTTTGCACACATATAGTTTACCATGGACTTCATGACCCCACCTATGTATGATGCTTCCAACATTCTTGTTTGGAAGACTAGGATGTCCATATACCTCCAAACCCTAGGCTTACATGTTTTCCTTGCGGCTACCAAGAAATGCTATCTTGAAAATCGCATTCATATAGGGGCCAATACACAAGCCCTTGAGGCCATTAGAAGCACATTAAACAAAGAATATCTTATGCTTGCTTCTAACTTTATTTCCGCATTTGCAGTGTGGAATATGTTGACAACCACCACCGCCTCCAAGCTTCAATTGCCAATCCAACCGGAGGAATCTAGTGGAGAATCCGACTCACAATGCTTCATGGTCCAAGGGAATGACTCCCTTGAGGTACATTCGGAATCTCAACTAGATAGTTTTGATGCTAGTTCTTCATGTGATGATTATGTTGATCCCAATGCTTTGAATGAAGAACTATCGATTGTTTGTGAAAAATTGACTAAAAAATATAAGATTTTGAAAAAGAAAAGTTTAGGCCTTGAAAAGGAAAATATAAGTTTACATTCTAAACTTAACAATGTTTTGCAAGAGAAGGTTGAGGTCTATAATGAAAGGGATTCATTGAGATCTCAACTAGATCTTGTTCTAAAAGAAAATGAGTTTTTAAAATCTAAAAATGATTGTGAAACACTTTTGAAGAAAAATGAAAATTTAACTTCAAAAGTTGATTCTGTTTTAAAAGAGAATGTTGCTTTGAAAAATAAAATAATTTCTATTTCAAATGATTTAAATGTTTGTTTAAAGAAGAATGATTGTTTGCAAAATAAGATTGATGCACATGTTTGCCATGCTAGGGTAGTATCACACACTTCTCCTATTACATGCTCCACTTTATCTTCAAGTGTTAAAGATGATATAAATATTTTGAAGAAGAGTGTTGATTGTTTGGGCTCCACTTTGAGCCAATGTGCCAAGAGCCACACACGTTTGGAATCCTTGTTTCGAAAGAAGCAAGTTCCATCTTTTCATGCACACCCTCCACGGCATACACATGCTCCTCACGGACACACCCATCACATGTATGCTCATGTGTACACTTGTACACATTGTGGACGTATGGGCCACCTTGCTAAATTTTGCTTTGATAGATTATATAATGTAAATTTAGCAAATAAGTTTGTTTGGGTTAGAGAAGGTACTAACCCCTATGGACCCAAGAAGATATGGGTACCAAAGACCACTCCTCCTTTATTTGATGTAGGTGTGGGCTCTCACATGACGTGAGAGTATAGGTACCTTGGAGTGGATGCGTTCCGTGCTTAAAGAGAACCTTTTTGGATGCATCACTTTCAAGGGATATTTGGTGGAAGGATCACCTCGTTTTGGAGACTAGAGAGGTGCCTCATCGGTTTTGGTATAAATCTCTAACTCCTTATTATTATGTACATGCTAGTTCATTTATCATATTCATAGCATGTTCATGTTTTATGTTTTGATGTGCTTCATGAGGTAAAAACATGCTTAGATGTAGTTTTTATCAATACTTGTATTATACATGTACAAATAGAGAGCTACATTTGTTTTATATATGATTGCACTTCATGCTCATTTGTACTCTCTATATGCATATGTATAGACTAGTCTTGATGATTCTCATTTATACATGCTTTGTCAATTTTTATGCTTTACTTCATGTATATGTATTTTGAATTCAAAACTAATAAATATACATGTATACCCGTGAGTCTCTTGCCTTCATGCAAATACATTTGATAGACTCTTTTATGTTTGGGATATGTATGTGTATTGTTAGTTTTGGATAAAACATACATATACCATGAAGATTAGTGTTTTTATGAAAAATGTTTTTGATGTGTTTGATATTCATGTTTCATTTGAGCTTCAATGACTAGTTTCATAAAAATGCCATTTACATGATCTTTCAACACTCACATTTTTCTTTATTTTTCATGACTTAGATTCATGATCATTTTGAGCTTTATAGACCTTGAGTGATTGAATCTTTATGTATTTAGTTATGTTTTATGAAAAACATATGATTTGATGTATTTGAAGGATCTTTAACTAGTTCTTTTTAAAATCAATTTATACTAGTTAATTATTCTTAAATTAGCTTATGAGATACACACCTTCTATGGATAAAATCTTTTGTATTCTCAACATCTGTTTTAATTATGTTTATTTATATCTCGTTTTGATGCTTCATGATTTGAATATTAGTTTAAATGTTAGTTTTTGTCAACACTAGGATTTATACTTGTACATATTATGGGCCACAAATAAATCTATATATGTTTGAGCTTGAATGCATATTTGAACCCATTAGATGTGCTAGTATAGTCTAGTTTTGATGATTCATACATTTTAACTTGTATTCTCATCTTTGGTTTTGTTATGTGTTTATTTATTTAACTTCATGTATATGTCTATTGTATCCAAATTAGTGTTTATACATATACATCCTTTTGAGCCACGTGCCTTCATGCCTATATCTTAGTGGACTCGTTGTGTTTGGATATGTATGTATACTTTAGTTTGTATAGGACATACATATACCTTGAAGATTAAATAAGTTTTGATGTTTCCATATTTCAAGGAATTTTGAGCTTAATTGAATATTTTCATAATCATGATCCTCACATTTTTGATAATGCACTCACCCTTCTTATTTACTCATGTTTTGTTTTCATGAGTCATTGTATGCTTCATTGATTATGAGTGTTAGTTATTTTGTGAATTTCATGTTTTATGAAAAATAATTATTTTTATTCCTTACTTGAAGGATTTCGTACTAGTTAACAAAACTTTCCATTTTTTTAAATTAGTTCGTATTCTTCGTTTTGATAATATGAGTTATACCATGCTACTATTGTTGTTCAGTTGGTATCATTGAATTCTTTCAATTGGTATCAAATTTGATCCTTTTGTATACTCATATGTGTTTATGTATGTATGCTTTCAATCCAATGGTATCAATGTCAATTGGTATCTAATTTTTCATACATATATGTGTTTGTTTGTGCCTACTATATCTCTATGTCATAGAGCACAAAAATTTGTTTATGCTAAGCTTGAAAATTTCTAATGATTGATTGGTTTTCAATTGGTATCTTAAAACAAGCTTATGCATGTGTTTTGTTTGTATTTCATAAAGAGAGAGAAAATTCAATTTTCTTATTTCAATTGGTATTTGTTTTCCCACTCCCTTGCTTTATGATAGAAAATAAAAATTTCAAATTGATATCATGTGCTTAAAAGGAAAATTACTCTCTTTTGATATCAAGATGTTTTATGTTTTAAATTGGTATCTAAAAATTGTTTTAAAGAAATTCAAAGTTTTTGATTTATATTGTCTATATGCAAGGAGATCTTAACATCTCTTCTACATATAGATTCATGTTGAGTGTATTTAGTATTGAGGAGCTTGACATCTCTTCTCTATGTGATACACGTGTGTAGGGGGAGCTTCACATCTCTCCTTATGCATTACATAATATGTGTTATGTGAATTGGGGTTTATCATCCCTTCTTCATATAATGCATATGTGTAGGGAAGTTAACTTAGCGTCTTCCTCTTCATGAATGTATATCGCATATATCATTTATTAATTGTTTCTTGTTCACTTTAAATTGGTATCAAGATGCCATTCATTGACATATAAGTTTCAATTGGTATCGTATTTGAGTGTACGTATTATGATTTGTTATTTACCCCTTATCTATATTACTTTTGTTTTAGACCAAAAAGGGGGAGAAAAGTTTGTTTTTGTGTTTTTTACCCCTTCGTTGATGATTGACAAAAAGGGGGAGAAAGATTTTGAGTTTTATATATGCATATTTGTATTTTTGCATATATTAAGTTTAATTGTTTAATTTTAATTGGTCTCTAGAGCATGCTTTGTTTTGAACATTTCATTTGGTATCTAGAGCATCTTGTTTATGCATTGTCATTCATGCATATTTATGTTTATTTGTTTTATGTATGAGTTAAGGGGGAGTTTCTTTGAAGCTTAACTTTAATCCATGCATATATAACTCCATGAGTTTTGTCATCATCAAAAAGGGGGAGATTGTTGGCCCAAAGGCCTTCCACCCTAGTTTTGATGATGATTAACTCATGTAGTTATGTTTACTAATATTCTTGTGTTTTTAGTCTCAGATCTTATAACAAGATGTTAGTTTGGTGATAGCTTCAACAAGAGGTGTTTGGAAGCTTCACAAGTGATTCCAGGGCTCAAACTTCAAGATCTCACGTTGCCTAGCCCATGGATGGAGTTTTGCATCGGGTCTACTTGAAGATGGAGATCGTCAAGAAGACTTAGGTATCCTAGTTTAGGTTTGTGTGTTTAGATCCATTTGTAAAGCTTGGTATAGTTGATATGCTCAAGTGCACAAACACACACGTTTCATGTTTGGTTTTTGGTTTTCATGAATAGTTGATCAAAACAAGTTTAATTGATATATGTATAGTTGTTTCATTCTATACATGCATGCTTAACTTTTAAACAAACTTATTTTGACTTTCCTATTCATGTATTGAAAAATCCAAGTTTGATAAAAATACATGTTTTGATTTTTGGTAAAAATGATAAGACACAAAAATAGTTCATATTGATTGATATTTGAGCCAAACTTTTTATCACATGTTTATGTATCAATGCAAAATAATAAAACTATTTTTGGGTATTTTTAAAAAGACTTAAAAGATTTTTAGAAATATTTTAACATGTGTTTTCTGTCCCAGAACAGTGGCTGACAGGCCAGGACGGCCGACCGCACGGGTCGACCGTACCAAGGGCCGGTCGACCCTTGCGGTCGACCGACGTGCACAAGCTTGTGCACGTTTGGCAGACACAGGGACGGTCGGCCGGACCTAAGAGCAGTGCTCTCTGTTTATTTCGGTCGGCCAGGCGGTCGACCAGTTTGCTCCAACGGTCGGATTTTTCACCGTTGGCGGTCGGCCGGCCGGCCGACCGCTAGCCTGTCAGGCTGCCAGATCAGCCTAACGGCTAGTTTTCTGATGGGGCTATAAATACCCCATCTCTTGGGCTATTTTGATAAGACTTTTGAAAAGAAAAATACCAGAGTTTGTTTTGTATTTAAACAAGTTTTTAAAAGAGTTTAAGTGCCAAAATGATTTCATCTTTATTGTTTTTCAAGGGTTTTAGAAAATCAAAGAAAATAGGAATTTGGGATATTTGTATTGGTTTTCATTCTCTATCTTTTACAAGAGTTTTCCCAAGTATTTTCTTTGTTACTTGATTTCCAAAAACACCTTGATATCCACTTGAGCTATCTTCTATCCTACTCTATTTAGGATCTTTTTGTTTGTGGAAAAGGAGAGATTGTTTGTGGTTGAAAGAGACCACCTATTGTAAACCCTCATTATTTGGTTGCTCCCTCTTTGGTAGAGGTTGAGGTTGTGGATTTGAGGTGATTGGTTTGCTCCCTCTTTGATAGAGGTGGAGATTGGTGTTTACTCCATCTTAGTGAGGTGGAGTTGGTTGTTGGTTTGTATCCCTCAAGTGTGAGGTGGATTGGTTGTTGTATTGGCTACGGGCCTACCCCTCGGTTGTGAGGCTGTGTTTGAGAGAGGAGTTCGGTACTCCTATTGGTGTAACAAATCCTCCTCGGTGGAGGTTCCCTCGGTGGGAGATAGTGGATTGGAAATCCTTCACGGTGGTGAAGGTGGGGATGTAGAGCTAGGGGCTCGAACCTCGGAACATATCTTCTTGTTAGCGTTTGATCCATTGTCTCTCTAACCCTCTCTCTCTATTTGTGTTGTGCATAGCATCATTCTTATTGTCATTCATATCATTCATATTTGTATTGTGCCTTGCATTGTTTCATATTGCCATATCTATTATATGCTTGTGTGTGCCTCACTTATACTTAACCACAAGAGCTTCATATAGCACCTCAACCCATATCTAGGGGAATCAAGAGGAGTTAGTCCAGAGCCCTTCACGGAGAATTCGGCTACACTTGTGTGTTGTATTAAGTGTGTTGCAAAATTTGCATTAGCTTCCGCATTTAGAGCATTTAGTTTCTAGATTAGCACTTCCACCTATTCACCCCCCTCTAGGTGTGCTTTCAATTGGTATCAGAGCCTACGCTCCTGATACTTTAGGCTTAACATCCTAGGAGTGAGATCCATTTGTTTGCTAATCTCTTGTTTGCATTTGCTTGTTTGCACACATATAGTTTACCATGGACTTCATGACCCCACCTATGTATGATGCTTCCAACATTCTTGTTTGGAAGACTAGGATGTCCATATACCTCCAAACCCTAGGCTTACATGTTTTCCTTGCGGCTACCAAGAAATGCTATCTTAAAAATCGCATTCATATAGGGGCCAATACACAAGCCCTTGAGGCCATTAGAAGCACATTAAACAAAGAATATCTTATGCTTGCTTCTAACTTTATTTTCGCATTTGCAGTGTGGAATATGTTGACAACCACCACCGCCTCCAAGCTTCAATTGCCAATCCAACCGGAGGAATCTAGTGGAGAATCCGACTCACAATGCTTCATGGTCCAAGGGAATGACTCCCTTGAGGTACATTCGGAATCTCAACTAGATAGTTTTGATGCTAGTTCTTCATGTGATGATTATGTTGATCCCCATGCTTTGAATGAAGAACTATCGATTGTTTGTGAAAAATTGACTAAAAAATATAAGATTTTGAAAAAGAAAAGTTTAGGCCTTGAAAAGGAAAATATAAGTTTACATTCTAAACTTAACAATGTTTTGCAAGAGAAGGTTGAGGTCTATAATGAAAGGGATTCATTGAGATCTCAACTAGACCTTGTTCTAAAAGAAAATGAGTTTTTAAAATCTAAAAATGATTGTGAAACACTTTTGAAGAAAAATGAAAATTTAACTTCAAAAGTTGATTCTGTTTTAAAAGAGAATGTTGCTTTGAAAAATAAAATAATTTCTATTTCAAATGATTTAAATGTTTGTTTAAAGAAGAATGATTGTTTGCAAAATAAGATTGATGCACATGTTTGCCATGCTAGGGTAGTATCACACACTTCTCCTATTACATGCTCCACTTTATCTTCAAGTGTTAAAGATGATATAAATATTTTGAAGAAGAGTGTGATTGTTTGGGCTCCACTTTGAGCCAATGTGCCAAGAGCCACACACGTTTGGAATCCTTGTTTCGAAAGAAGCAAGTTCCATCTTTTCATGCACACCCTCCACGGCATACACATGCTCCTCACGGACACACCCATCACATGTATGCTCATGTGTACACTTGTACACATTGTGGACGTATGGGCCACCTTGCTAAATTTTGCTTTGATAGATTATATAATGTAAATTTAGCAAATAAGTTTGTTTGGGTTAGAGAAGGTACTAACCCCTATGGACCCAAGAAGATATGGGTACCAAAGACCACTCCTCCTTTATTTGATGTAGGTGTGGGCTCTCACATGACGTGAGAGTATAGGTACCTTGGAGTGGATGCGTTCCGTGCTTAAAGAGAACCTTTTTGGATGCATCACTTTCAAGGGATATTTGGTGGAAGGATCACCTCGTTTTGGAGACTAGAGAGGTGCCTCATCGGTTTTGGTATAAATCTCTAACTCCTTATTATTATGTACATGCTAGTTCATTTATCATATTCATAGCATGTTCATGTTTTATGTTTTGATGTGCTTCATGAGGTAAAAACATGCTTAGATGTAGTTTTTATCAATACTTGTATTATACATGTACAAATAGAGAGCTACATTTGTTTTATATATGATTGCACTTCATGCTCATTTGTACTCTCTATATGCATATGTATAGACTAGTCTTGATGATTCTCATTTATACATGCTTTGCCAATTTTTATGCTTTACTTCATGTATATGTATTTTGAATTCAAAACTAATAAATATACATGTATACCCGTGAGTCTCTTGCCTTCATGCAAATACATTTGATAGACTCTTTTATGTTTGGGATATGTATGTGTATTGTTAGTTTTGGATAAAACATACATATACCATGAAGATTAGTGTTTTTATGAAAAATGTTTTTGATGTGTTTGATATTCATGTTTCATTTGAGCTTCAATGACTAGTTTCATAAAAATGCCATTTACATGATCTTTCAACACTCACATTTTTCTTTATTTTTCATGACTTAGATTCATGATCATTTTGAGCTTTATAGACCTTGAGTGATTGAATCTTTATGTATTTAGTTATGTTTTATGAAAAACATATGA
This sequence comes from Agave tequilana, assembly GCA_038442645.1. Classification (NCBI taxonomy): domain Eukaryota; kingdom Viridiplantae; phylum Streptophyta; class Magnoliopsida; order Asparagales; family Asparagaceae; genus Agave; species Agave tequilana. The sequence goes on along the minus strand of JAVJIF010025305.1, from coordinate 6,022 downwards.
TTTGATGTATTTGAAGGATCTTTAACTAGTTCTTTTTAAAATCAATTTATACTAGTTAATTATTCTTAAATTAGCTTATGAGATACACACCTTCTATGGATAAAATCTTTTGTATTCTCAACATCTGTTTTAATTATGTTTATTTATATCTCGTTTTGATGCTTCATGATTTGAATATTAGTTTAAATGTTAGTTTTTGTCAACACTAGGATTTATACTTGTACATATTATGGGCCACAAATAAATCTATATATGTTTGAGCTTGAATGCATATTTGAACCCATTAGATGTGCTAGTATAGTCTAGTTTTGATGATTCATACATTTTAACTTGTATTCTCATCTTTGGTTTTGTTATGTGTTTATTTATTTAACTTCATGTATATGTCTATTGTATCCAAATTAGTGTTTATACATATACATCCTTTTTGAGCCACGTGCCTTCATGCCTATATCTTAGTGGACTCGTTGTGTTTGGATATGTATGTATACTTTAGTTTGTATAGGACATACATATACCTTGAAGATTAAATAAGTTTTGATGTTTCCATATTTCAAGGAATTTTGAGCTTAATTGAATATTTTCATAATCATGATCCTCACATTTTTGATAATGCACTCACCCTTCTTATTTACTCATGTTTTGTTTTCATGAGTCATTGTATGCTTCATTGATTATGAGTGTTAGTTATTTTGTGAATTTCATGTTTTATGAAAAATAATTTATTTTTATTCCTTACTTGAAGGATTTCGTACTAGTTAACAAAACTTTCCATTTTTTAAATTAGTTCGTATTCTTCGTTTTGATAATATGAGTTATACCATGCTACTATTGTTGTTCAGTGGTATCATTGAATTCTTTCAATTGGTATCAAATTTGATCCTTTTGTATACTCATATGTGTTTATGTATGTATGCTTTCAATCCAATGGTATCAATGTCAATTGGTATCTAATTTTTCATACATATATGTGTTTGTTTGTGCCTACTATATCTCTATGCCATAGAGCACAAAAATTTGTTTATGCTAAGCTTGAAAATTTCTAATGATTGATTGGTTTTCAATGGTATCTTAAAACAAGCTTATGCATGTGTTTTGTTTGTATTTCATAAAGAGAGAGAAAATTCAATTTTCTTATTTCAATTGGTATTTGTTTTCCCACTCCCTTGCTTTATGATAGAAAATAAAAATTTCAAATTGATATCATGTGCTTAAAAGGAAAATTACTCTCTTTTGATATCAAGATGTTTTATGTTTTAAATTGGTATCTAAAAATTATTTTAAAGAAATTCAAAGTTTTTGATTTATATTGTCTATATGCAAGGAGATCTTAACATCTCTTCTACATATAGATTCATGTTGAGTGTATTTAGTATTGAGGAGCTTGACATCTCTTCTCTATGTGATACACGTGTGTAGGGGGAGCTTCACATCTCTCCTTATGCATTACATAATATGTGTTATGTGAATTGGGGTTTATCATCCCTTCTTCATATAATGCATATGTGTAGGGAAGTTAACTTAGCGTCTTCCTCTTCATGAATGTATATCGCATATATCATTTATTAATTGTTTCTTGTTCACTTTAAATTGGTATCAAGATGCCATTCATTGACATATAAGTTTCAATTGGTATCGTATTTGAGTGTACGTATTATGATTTGTTATTTACCCCTTATCTATATTACTTTTGTTTTAGACCAAAAGGGGGAGAAAAGTTTGTTTTTGTGTTTTTTACCCCTTCGTTGATGATTGACAAAAAGGGGGAGAAAGATTTTGAGTTTTATATATGCATATTTGTATTTTTGCATATATTAAGTTTAATTGTTTAATTTTAATTGGTCTCTAGAGCATGCTTTGTTTTGAACATTTCATTTGGTATCTAGAGCATCTTGTTTATGCATTGTCATTCATGCATATTTATGTTTATTTGTTTTATGTATGAGTTAAGGGGGAGTTTCTTTGAAGCTTAACTTTAATCCATGCATATATAACTCCATGAGTTTTTGTCATCATCAAAAAGGGGGAGATTGTTGGCCCAAAGGCCTTCCACCCTAGTTTTGATGATGATTAACTCATGTAGTTATGTTTACTAATATTCTTGTGTTTTTAGTCTCAGATCTTATAACAAGATGTTAGTTTGGTGATAGCTTCAACAAGAGGTGTTTGGAAGCTTCACAAGTGATTCCAGGGCTCAAACTTCAAGATCTCACGTTGCCTAGCCCATGGATGGAGTTTTGCATCGGGTCTACTTGAAGATGGAGATCGTCAAGAAGACTTAGGTATCCTAGTTTAGGTTTGTGTGTTTAGATCCATTTGTAAAGCTTGGTATAGTTGATATGCTCAAGTGCACAACACACACGTTTCATGTTTGGTTTTTGTTTTCATGAATAGTTGATCAAAACAAGTTTAATTGATATATGTATAGTTGTTTCATTCTATACATGCATGCTTAACTTTTAAACAAACTTATTTTGACTTTCCTATTCATGTATTGAAAAATTCAAGTTTGATAAAAATACATGTTTTGATTTTTGGTAAAAATGATAAGACACAAAAATAGTTCATATTAATTGATATTTGAGCCAAACTTTTTATCACATGTTTATGTATCAATGCAAAATAATAAAACTATTTTTGGGTATTTTTAAAAAGACTAAAAGATTTTTAGAAATATTTTAACATGTGTTTTCTGTCCCAGAACAGTGGCTGACAGGCCAGGACGGCCGACCGCACGGGTCGACCGTACCAAGGGCCGGTCGACCCTTGCGGTCGACCGACGTGCACAAGCTTGTGCACGTTTGGCAGACACAGGGACGGTCGGCCGGACCTAAGAGCAGTGCTCTCTGTTTATTTCGGTCGGCCAGGCGGTCGACCAGTTTGCTCCAACGGTCGGATTTTTCACCGTTGGCGGTCGGCCGGCCGGCCGACCGCTAGCCTGTCAGGCTGCCAGATCAGCCTAACGGCTAGTTTTCTGATGGGGCTATAAATACCCCATCTCTTGGGCTATTTTGATAAGACTTTTGAAAAGAAAAATACCAGAGTTTGTTTTGTATTTAAACAAGTTTTTAAAAGAGTTAAGTGCCAAAATGATTTCATCTTTATTGTTTTTCAAGGGTTTTAGAAAATCAAAGAAAATAGGAATTTGGGATATTTGTATTGGTTTTCATTCTCTATCTTTTACAAGAGTTTTCCCAAGTATTTTCTTTGTTACTTGATTTCCAAAAAACACCTTGATATCCACTTGAGCTATCTTCTATCCTACTCTATTTAGGATCTTTTTGTTTGTGGAAAAGGAGAGATTGTTTGTGGTTGAAAGAGACCACCTATTGTAAAACCCTCATTATTTGGTTGCTCCCTCTTTGGTAGAGGTTGAGGTTGTGGATTGAGGTGATTGGTTTGCTCCCTCTTGATAGAGGTGGAGATTGGTGTTTACTCCATCTTAGTGAGGTGGAGTGGGTGTTGGTTTGTATCCCTCAAGTGTGAGGTGGATTGGTTGTTGTATTGGCTACGGGCCTACCCCTCGGTTGTGAGGCTGTGTTTGAGAGAGGAGTTCGGTACTCCTATTGGTGTAACAAATCCTCCTCGGTGGAGGTTCCCTCGGTGGGAGATAGTGGATTGGAAATCCTTCACGGTGGTGAAGGCGGGATGTAGAGCTAGGGGCTCGAACCTCGGAACATATCTTCTTGTTAGCGTTTGATCCATTGTCTCTCTAACCCTCTCTCTCTATTTGTGTTGTGCATAGCATCATTCTTATTGTCATTCATATCATTCATTTTGTATTGTGCCTTGCATTGTTTCATATTGCCATATCTATTATATGCTTGTGTGTGCCTCACTTATACTTAACCACAAAGAGCTTCATATAGCACCTCAACCCATATCTAGGGGAATCAAGAGGAGTTAGTCCAGAGCCCTTCACGGAGAATTCGGCTACACTTGTGTGTTGTATTAAGTGTGTTGCAAAATTTGCATTAGCTTCCGCATTTAGAGCATTTAGTTTCTAGATTAGCACTTCCACCTATCACCCCCCTCTAGGTGTGCTTTCAATTGGTATCAGAGCCTACGCTCCTGATACTTTAGGCTTAACATCCTAGGAGTGAGATCCATTTGTTTGCTAATCTCTTGTTTGCATTTGCTTGTTTGCACACATATAGTTTACCATGGACTTCATGACCCCACCTATGTATGATGCTTCCAACATTCTTGTTTGGAAGACTAGGATGTCCATATACCTCCAAACCCTAGGCTTACATGTTTCCTTGCGCTACCAAGAAATGCTATCTTAAAAATCGCATTCATATAGGGGCCAATACACAAGCCCTTGAGGCCATTAGAAGCACATTAAACAAAGAATATCTTATGCTTGCTTCTAACTTTATTTTCGCATTGCAGTGTGGAATTGTTGACAACCACCACGCCTCCAAGCTTCAATTGCCAATCCAACCGGAGAATCTAGTGGAGAATCCGACTCACAATGCTTCATGTCCAAGGGAATGACTCCCTTGAGGTACATTCGGAATCTCAACTAGATAGTTTTGATGCTAGTTCTTCATGTGATGATTATGTTATCCCCATGCTTTGAATGAAGAACTATCGATTGTTTGTGAAAATTGACTAAAAAATATAAGATTTTGAAAAGAAAAGTTTAGGCCTTGAAAAGGAAAATATAAGTTTACATTCTAAACTTAAACAATTTTGCAAGAGAAGGTTGAGGTCTATAATGAAAGGGATTCATTGAGATCTCAACTAGACCTTGTTCTAAAAGAAATGAGTTTTTAAAATCTAAAAATGATTGTGAAACACTTTTGAAGAAAAATGAAAATTTAACTTCAAAAGTGATTCTGTTTTAAAAGAGAATGTTGCTTTGAAAAATAAAATAATTTCTATTTCAAATGATTTAAATGTTTGTTTAAAGAAGAATGATTGTTTGCAAAATAAGATTGATGCACATGTTTTGCCATGCTAGGGTAGTATCAAACACTTCTCCTATTACATGCTCCACTTATCTTCAAGTGTTAAAGATGATATAAATATTTTGAAGAAGAGTGTGTTGATTGTTTGGGCTCACTTTGAGCCAATGGCCAAGAGCCCACCACGTTTGGAATCCTTGTTTCGAAAGAAGCAAGTTCCATCTTTTCATGCACACCCTCCACGGCATAACATGCTCCTCACGGACACACCCATCACATGTATGCTCATGTGTACACTTGTACACATTGTGGATATGGCCACCTTGCTAAATTTTGCTTTGATAGATTATATAATGTAAATTTAGCAAATAAGTTTGTTTGGGTTAGAGAAGGTACTAACCCTATGGACCCAAGAAGATATGGGTACCAAGACCACTCCTCCTTTATTTGATGTAGGTGTGGGCTCTCACATGACGTGAGAGTATAGGTACCTTGGAGTGGATGCGTTCGTGCTAAAGAGAACCTTTTTGGATGCATCACTTTCAAGGGATATTTGGTGGAAGGATCACCTCGTTTTGGAGACTAGAGAGGTGCCTCATCGGTTTTGGTATAAATCTCTAACTCCTTATTATTATGTACATGCTAGTTCATTTATCATATTCATAGCATGTTCATGTTTTATGTTTGATGTGCTTCATGAGGTAAAAACATGCTTAGATGTAGTTTTTATCAATACTTGTATATACATGTACAAATAGAGAGCTACATTTGTTTTATATATGATTGCACTTCATGCTCATTTGTACTCTCTATATGCATATTATAGATAGTCTTGATGATTCTCATTTATACATGCTTTGCCAATTTTTATGCTTTACTCATGTATATGTATTTTGAATTCAAAACTAATAAATATACATGTATACCCGTGAGTCTCTTGCCTTCATGCAAATACATTTGATAGACTCTTTTATGTTTGGGATATGTATGTGTATTGTTAGTTTTGGATAAAACATACATATACCATGAAGATTAGGTTTTTATGAAAAATGTTTTTGATGTGTTGATATTCATGTTTCATTTGAGCTTCAATGACTAGTTTCATAAAA
>JAVJIF010025304.1:0-43092 GCA_038442645.1 Agave tequilana | reverse complement strand
ATTGAGACTATGTGTCAAGGAGAATTTTTAAAGAAAGATGAGGATCAGGGTTGGGACTTATATGAAATCTTAGCTGAGAAAACCATTCAGTTAGAGTCTTGCCCTGAAAAGACTAACTCCAAACCTTCAGAACCGGTATGCACTCCACTTAATCCTCTATACCTGCCGAGGCTAAAATCACACAACTAATAAGGAGATTAGAACTACTTGAGGTTAGGGAGCCAAACTTAGTAAACCAGGTCAACCCAACCCAAATGCCAAGTCCGAGTTGCACCTATTGCCATGCTTTAACCCACTTATTCGAGAAGTTTTCAGTATACCAGGCTCAATAAATATTCCCTGACAGTATGAATGCAGCCTACACCAGATCCAATTACAATCCTTACTCCAAGACATACAACCCGGGAAGGAGAAATCATCCCAATTTTTCTTAGTCAGTCTGGTCCTGAGCAGCCAAGACAACAGTTTTCACATCAATACGCTGCTCAAACTCATCAACCCAATTTTCAGCCAACTTCCCAACACAATTTCCAGCCCGCTTACCAACATCAGCAACAAAATCATCAAGACAGGAAAATGACAGATTTGAAAAAAAATGATAGAAAACTTGTCCAAGACTCAAGCCTCAATGATGAACAATCATAATCAAGCTATTAATAGGCTAGAGGTTCAAATAGATCAATTGGCTAACTCACTTAATGAAAGACAAAAAGGAACCTTGCCAAGTCAGTCATTGCCTAATCTTAAGAACCCCTTCCCTATTAATGAAGTTAAGAACATAATTCCAAAATAATGCAACACTGTTCATATCCTAAGATCAGGAAAACAAGTTGATAACAAGGTTTCTAATCTCCTAGTTTCTGGAAATCCATTGTCTAATCCTCCTGTGATTACACCATAAGTTTCAAATGATCCATCTTCATCATCAAGTTCACAACTATCCACTTCCAAGTCTAATGAAAAAGATGAAACAACTTAGCAAACTCACAAGCCTATTGTGTCATTCCCTAATAGACTACAAACAACAAGGCCAATGCTCAAATGAAAATGATTAGAGAGATGTTTAATCAAGTCCAGATAAATGTGCCCTTTCTTGATGCCATTAAGCAAGTCCCAACATATGCCAAGTTTCTAAAAGACATGTGCACCAAGAAAAGGAAAACAAATGTTCCCAAAAAGGTCTTCCTCGCATCCAACACCAGTGAGTTGTTAACCGGACCTATCCCTGTAAAATACAAAGACCCCGGAGTACAACCATTTCGTGTATCATAGGATAGATCACCATAAACTAGGCACTGCTTGATCTGGAAGTAAGTATCAACTTGCTTCCCTTTTACGTGTATCAACAACTCGGGTTAGGCGACCTCGTCCAACCCGAGTTACTATAAATTAGCTGATCGTTCTGTAAAAGTCCCTACGGGGGAAATTACAGATGTCCTTATACGGGTTGGAAAGTTTAACTACCCTGTAGATTTCATCGTTCTGAAGACACAACCCGTGCAAAACCTGAAAGCTCAGACCCCAGTCATTCTAGGACGACCTTTCCTAGTAACTGCAAACGCTATTATAAACTATTGGAATGGTTCTATACGCTTGACTTTCGGTGACATGATAAAGGAGGTGAATGTTTTCCACCTGGGAAACGACCTCGGGACTTGGATGACCATCGTTTGAGATGAACTTGATTAAAGGACTCACAAGTGAACATGAAGAGAAGTTAGAGTATGAGTCTGACCATGAATTTAATTTGGAGTCAGATGACTTTAATCTTGACCAGATTGTAGACTCAATAGTAGAGTGGGCAATAAAGTAACCCCAATCATTCCCTTGCAAGAAGAACAACCTTTGATGGATCATACCTCTTCTTCCAAACTGAAAGTTCTTCCTAGTCATCTCAAGTACCAGTACTTGGGTGAAAAGGAAGCTTTCCCTGTGATCATAGCTTCCCATTTGACGAAAAAACAAGAAGAGGAGAGGCCATTGGTTGGACCATGGCCGACATCAAGGGGATTAACATATCCATTTTACAATATAGGATTCATCTGATAGAAGAGGACAAGCCCAAACATGATCCACAATGTCGACTAAACCCCATTATGCAAGAGACTGTCTGTGTTGAAATCTTAAAATTGCTAGACAATGGGATAATTTATCCCATATCTGATAGCCAATGGGTGAGTCCAGTCCATGCTATGCCCAAGAAAGCTGGCTTTACTGTGGTTGAGAATGACAAAAACAAATTGGTACAGACTCGTCTTCCAACGAAGATCGAGTTTGTATTGATTATCATAAGCTGAACGCTACCACAAGTAAAGACCACTTCCCCATTCCTTTTATAGATCAGATGCTCAAGAGATTGGTAGGACACGAATATTATTGTTTCCTGGATGGATATTCAGGATACAATCAAATTCCAATTGCTCCTGAGGACCAAGAAAAGATAACTTTCACCTGTCCATTTGGAACGTTTGCATACTGACGAATGCCATTTGGGTTATGCAATGCTCCTGCAATATTCCAACGTTACATGCTTAGTCTTTCTCGGACATGGTACAAAGATTTCTGGAGATTTTATGAATGAATTTTTCAATATATGGAGATTTCTTTGACCAATTCCTGCATCATCTCAAGTGGTCTTACAAAGATGTATGGAAAAGAACTTGACAGTTAACTGAAAAAAGTGTTATTTCATGGTCAAACATGGAATCGTCCTTGGGCATGAGATTTTGAGTAGAAGAATTGAGGTTGATAAGTCCAAAGTGAAGGTGATAGCAAAACTCCCTGAACCTAAATGCTTAAAAGACATGAGATCTTTTCTCGGGCACACTTACAGAAAGTTTATTAAAGAGTTTAGCAAAATTGCTAGACCTTTAACTAATCTTTTAGGAAAAAGATACGCCCTTCCATTTTGATGAAGAATGTCTAAAAGCTTGGGAGGAGCTGAAACAAAAACTTGTCTCTGCACCGATAATATCAGCACCCGATTGGACTAAACCCTTTGAAGTTATGTGTAATGCCTCTGATTATACCATAGGCGTTGTCCTACGATAGTACATTGATAACAGGCAGCACATAATTTACTATGCAAGTAGGACACTTAATGAGCTCAACTCAATAACACAATTGAAAAGAATTTTTTGGCAGTTGTGTTTGTATTAGAAAATTTTCGCCAATACCTACTTGGGTCTAAAATAATGATTTTCACTGACCATTCTGCCCTCAGATATTTGATGCAAAAGAAGGACTCTAAGGCTAGACTTATTCGTTGGATCCGTCTTTTGCAAGAGTTTGATTTAGAAATCAAAGACAAAAAGGGCATTGAAAATGTGGTGGCAGATCACTTGTCTAGAATTCCAAACGCACCTGTGGAACCATCCGAATTAATGAAAACTTCCCTGATGAACACATCTTAGTGATGTGTAAAGAGCCCTAGTATGCTGGCATTGCAAATTACCTTGCAACCGGCGTGCACCTTCTAATTGGTCAAAACAGGACAAATATCACTTTTTCACGCAGACACGGTTTTTCTTTTGGATGAACCGTATCCATTCAAATATTGTCCTGACCAGATCATTAGAAGGTGTCTTCCTAATGATGAACATCAAAGTGTGTTGACATTTTTGTCATGAGTTTGCATGTTGTGGACACTTTGATCCACGTAAGACTGCTGAGAAAGTTCTGCAAGGTGGGTTCTACTGGCCCACTCTCTTTAAGGACTCCTACAATTTTTGTAAACTCTGTGGAAGATGTCAAATGACAGGTCAAATCACATGTAAGCATATCATGCCCCTTACCCCAATCCTGGAAGTAGAAATTTTTGACGTGTGGGCATCGATTTTATGGGACCCTTTCCAATTTCCTTTGGCAACCAATTCATTTTGGTAGCCGTTGATTACGTTTCAAAGTGGCTAGAAGCTGTACCAATGAGGACGAATGACAACCGAGTTGTCATCAAGTTTTTGACAGAAAATATCATTTCACGCTTCTGAGCCCCTTATGCGATAATAAGCGACAATGGGAGTCATTTCTGCAATCGGGCTTTTGAAGCCCTAATGCGGAGTACTCCATTTCTCACAAATTATCCACGGCCTACCATCCTCAGACGAACGGGAAAGTAGAGGTGACAAATAAACAAATTAACTCATCCTCGAGAAGACGTAGGATAGAATAAGAAGGACTGGTCTGTTAAGCTTATTGATGCACTATGAGTTTATCGGACCGCCTACAAAACTGTCCTGGGGATGTCTCCAAATTGAGTGGTATTTGAAAAATCATGCCATTTGCCCATGGAGCTTGAGCACCGTACCTTGTGGGCTATTAGACAGCTGAATTTTGACTTAAAAAAAGCCAGTGACTTAAGAAAGTCGTTCCAAGCTTGAAGAAATAAGAAATGAAGCTTAACGCTCGAATTTTCAAAAGCAGAACCAAACTCTTCCATAACCAGTCCAAACATAGGAAGAATTTTGTCCCTAAATAAAAGGTTCTATTGTACAACTCTAGGCTTTACCTATTTGCCGGAAAACGAAGACACTTGGTCAGGACTATTTCTTGTTCAAACAGTTTATCCACACGGAGCAATTGAAATTTTTGATTCCAAGAACGGTAATGTATTTAAAGTAATGGTCAGAGATTAAAACCGTCCTTAACCCCCGAGCCCGAGCCACACGGAGCTTTTGAACTGGGTCTCTGTGGCCCAGTATATGGGTGACCAGGCCCTTCTTTAGATTTCCCTGTTTATCATTGTAAAATCTTTTGGGAGACCCCTTTTTTGTAAATAACCATTTTTCCTTTTCTTCAAAAATAAAAATAAAAATAAAAATAAAATAGAATAAAAACCAAAAGATTTTAGATTTGTACAGATTTAAAACACCAAAATCCCTAATTCAAATTTTCTAAATCCTCAAAGGATTAAAACAGAAAGTCATCCTTTCTCAGCCTGTATATACCCCTCCTATCTCTCTCACGGGTATCAATACCAGAAGTTTAACCTAGATCTAGAGAGAAGAGGGAGAAGCGCCGCAACCCACCAAAGACAGATCCCTCTGCCTACTAATCTGCTGCAGAAGCACCACATTTGCCGAGATTTTGCGGCCTTCTGGTCGATCCAGACGCGCCGCCAGAGTCCCTGTCAGTCGCTGTGAAGGGTAGATCCCAGATCTACCATAGAATTTCCTCTGCAACTACTGTGGCTGCTCAGGCAGTCCATCCTTGAATTTTTTTTCCGCACGATATCTGGGAGAGGTTTGCACATCTTCTTCCCTCTTTTTTACGAATTTTTCTCCATGGCTCCTTCCATATTCGCTGAAAAGAATTTTGCTAGGATTTTTAAGAATATTCATGGTTATGGCACAATCTTTTGAGATCGTATTAGAGAGAGAAATTGGTTTGGCTTGTGTATGACAATGAAGATGGTAATGCTTACTATTGTCCCAAATTGGTTACCCAATTCTATACACAAATTAATACAAACACCATCGATCATGACCATCACACTTTCATTGTACACTTTGAGTCTGGGGATATTGTTGTTAATGTTAACGCACTTGAGATGGTCACACACGTCCCCTGTCTTCCACAACATGATGCCCCATTACCTCTCACCGAGTATATGACTGTTATAAGAGTGAGATGTGAGGAAAAGACCGTGGGCTCAAAGCGAGCAACACATTCCGCAATGTACATTATGTTGGATGATAGGTCCAACACAATAGTTAGGTCTAGATCACAGCATGACCTTTAACAGCCGGTGCTGCAGATTATACACAGCTTGATGACCAGGCAGCACTCGGTGTGTTTAAACACTGTCATATGGCAACACATGCTTGCCAACTTCCAGCGCACTAAGGGTGCGAAATATTCGCATCCGATCCTTGTTACTCATCTGTGCAGATATTTCTGCCAGACGAAGTCTTTTCAGCTTATGACTGGGTCCATATATCCACTGAGCATCTCACAAGTGCATATAATAGTTGCCTTCATGTGGTGTGAACATCCATCGCTATGACAGAGGACGTTCCTGCTGAGTTTTCCTGAGAGGAAATGAGTGAGGAGGAAGATGAGAGTGCCTTTTGGCAACAACCACCCCCGAGTGACACTAAGACTTTCATGTCCTCCATTTGGAAGGGCATGAAGAAAATCTTTAAGGGGCAGGCTAAATTAAGAAAAAGAGTAGAGAAACAGAATGAGAGGAAAGAGTATATTGAGGAAGGATTATGATGTTCTCACTCTGTGGGCCCTAGCACTTCAGCTGGCCCAAGTAGGCGCCCAAGGTAATTTCGTACCATTACCTACCTTATGCATTCACATTTCATTTTTCATATATTGAGGACAATGCATATGATAGGTGTGGGAGGGTTACTAGCATAGATTTTTCTTTTTAGACTTTTCTTAGTTTTTTTAATTCTTTCTTTTAGGAGATTTTTCTTTTCTTTTAGGATTTTTCCTTTATATATATATATATATATATATATATATATATAATATATATTATATATATATATATATTGATATATTTTTCAAGAAAATTAACTTGATCTTAGGGATCAGGGAAAATCTAAATTAGGATTTCTCAATATAAGTTAAAATAAGAAGAATTATTGGATTTTTTAGGTTAAGAAAGAAAGAGTAGAAAGATAATTAAATTTTGATTTTTTCCTAAGTATTATATACATTTATATGTTGAGGGATTAAAACAAAGACCTAGATACCTTTATTTATAAAAAATATATATACAATAAAAATTATAAAAGAGAAAAAATATAAATGTAAATATAAATAAATAAATACTTAATTCCAATTAAGCTGGTTAGTTGTGCCTTAAGAAGCATGATCAATCAAGCCTAAAGGTGGTTAGTCCTTATTTACTCTAGTCCTTATTTACTCGAGTCCTTGAACCCTAGGGATGTATTCTCATTTAGTGCCTTAAGATCATCTGGTTTGCGAGTCATCGGTACAAGACTCGTTACATGTGTAAATTAGAAAACCTAATGAAGCTATTGGGAAATAATAAGTGTACATATATGTCTATATAAAAAAAATATAATAAATAATAAAAATAAAAAATATATAATAATATATATGAAAATATAAGTAAAGTATTATAGTCTAAGCGCAATTCCTCATACATATAAGTGTTTATATTCTAGGCTTGATGTAAAATCCTATGATCTCTCTACTTTTGAAATTAACCTTAGTTGAAGACAAAACTTTGAGTGGGACTTGTACTTAGGAAGGAATAGTTTAGCTTAACCTAAAATCAAAAGATCACTTAAATTTTTGTAAAAATGGATCATAAACTTTTTCTTTTTTTGAAAACCACTAACATTTGTTACCTTTTTTATGGATTTTGTGGGCGTAATCCGCTGAAAAAATCCTCAGGAGACAAAACTTCTCCTCTAGGGTAACCTAGAGATTTGACAGCTTGTTGCACGTGCTGAGTGCAATCGCGTTACCTGTGAAAGTGGTGTAATAACTTTCTTAGTTTAGTTTTTTTTTATTATTGTCTTGTTCGAGGATGAGCAAAGAGATAAGTGTGGGAGTGTGATTAGTGGTTAATTTTGCATCATAATAATCACATTACCTACCATATTATGTTAAATATATTACTAGTAATTCTCTTTTAGGTAATTTGAGATAAATCAAAAGCCAAGGGCAAGAGTGTAACAATAATCCAGAATTTCTAGATATTTTCAGATTATTGGAGGGAGAGATTTCTTAGGGAGCAAGAAAGATCCTTCTAGATAGGGGTAGATTAGTCCTAAAAATAATTGGATGAATCTAGACTAATGCTAGACTAAGTGTATGGAGAGATAGATATTCCCTAGAGATCTCCTTCTAGAAGACAAACAGCTGGAGCTAGATCAGCGCAAACAGCCACCACATTACCGCGGAAACGCGGCAACCACGGTAATCTTCTGGAAGCAGCTGTGGATCAATGATACCTGGCACATCGTTTCCCAAGCCACAGCACCTATAAATACCCTGTAAATTCACTAAAGAGAGGGTTAGAAAGAAAACATAGAGCGGAGCACCTCCATTGCTTAAGCTACTCTTGTTATTCTTCTCTTGCATCATTGCAACTCTCTCTAGGGTTTTATTTTCGAGAAATTGAGTGGGGAAGAGCGAGTGCTATTGTAATTGATTCAAGTGACACATCAATACAAGAATTACTGTAACGCCCCGATCCCGCAGGTACGGGGATGTTATGGCGACGTACATACGCGAGGTGAAAACACACTCACGAGTACGTTAAGCCTCAGTACAGGACAGGGCCTCCATATATACAAGAGTTCCAGCGGGAAATAAGTACAAGAATACCTGCAGAAAGGGGTTAGTGATCATAACAGATATAAAAATAGGAATAAAAGAGATAACAGGAACAAAGCACAAAGATACCTATGAAGGATCTCGATGGTGAGTCTCCTATGTGACTCCAATGGACTATCTGACAATACAATAACTCGGATCTCCAACCTGGGCACGCAACCCAGGGTCGTCAGAAAGCGACCTAGTGAGTGGTAAGATGAAGGAGATAGTAATACTACGATAGTAATACAAGCACGATAATAATATATAATATATGATGTTGTGCTAGTGATACCATATAATAAGTATATAATAAGCAGTAGAAATAATCATGTCACTCTTTTAATACAATCATTGCCTAACATGTTATCATCGGGTCATGTCTAAAGTCAAATCCAGTTTATATAATCCATCCTGTTGTCTAGTGGTGACGTGATAAGAGTGAACATGCAGATGGGAATATGCAACATAACCACTGTGTTGTGCATAGGCAGCATATAGATAATGCAAAACAGAATATAAGTAATGCAAAGTATACATGTACATGAGCAGTATGTCACCTCAGAAAGTGTAGCATGAAATAGGTAAAGTAACAATGCATACATGTCACATGATAACGGGTTAATGAGCAGGAACAGTAACAAGTACAACTAAATAATAGTTTATATGTATCAGGCAAGTCATGTTATTTATACAATAGTAGCAATCAGTACCACCTGGTATTTTAATCAATCTCTTCCAGTGTCACATACCACTGGCAGTTCATACTGGAGCCCGCACTCCAGTCGAACCCATCCGGACATGGCCTACGGCTACCATTATCCAAACGAGAGAGTGACCAAATAACAAGTGTTCCCGACGTCACTATTGTGTGTACTGTTTTATTATGTTAATTGGAAACCCATGGTCGAGGAGTTCTTATCGGTAGGTGTATCCCGTGCATACCCGGGATCACGGCCTTCAACGGATCCCTGGCTGCTGAGACCAGGGCTCTCTGCTAAGAGGGGAGCACGAATCAAGTAACGGGAGCTCATGGAGCTATTGGTAGGCAGCACTACCGTCCCCTGCAGTGGGACTAACAATATGAATCCAGTACATCACCCGATAAGATCTAAAAACGTCAAGTCTCCCCCATACCCAAGTTAGCTTTATGATCTGATATGTCAAGTATACAATGTAACAAGAACATTACAGTATATGATATGGGTAACATGATAACTAGACCTGAGCTCTGTTGATAGCATAGAACAATATAACGGGAAACGGGAACAATAACGGGAACAATATAACGGGAAATGGGAACAATAGATGTGGGATTCCACATATCGCGTATCAACAGCTCTCATGTCTAGTAACGGGAATATCCATATCAGTAACAGGAAACAATCATATAACATGAATACGGGAACATGGAACAATAATACATGTCATATGCACGGTGATCAATATGACAAGAAGATAGAAACAACACATGTATGTACACTTGTGCGGTGAGCATATGTAGCAGTGTTGTCTGTGTTACGAGTATCCGTGAAGTGGTGCATGTATATATCGGGGGGACATGAATACGAAATAAGAGAGTGTGACTGTCATAGTATCTGTGCAACATGTACATGTAATAACAGTGATCAGTGTCCAATATCATGTACGGTGAACTACAGTATCGTGTAATGATGATAACACTAATGGAAAAGCGGTACTTATCCGGATACTAGTGGAACATAGATGTGTAGCTATCATCCGTGTAACATATATGTGTAACACTAGCACATGTAATAACGGTATTCGGTGTATCATATAATACCATGTCCTGTGACTTACCCTAACGGTGTCTAGCATGCATGTCTAGTGACAGTGTCGTGTCATAGTGTATCTGTGAATCAGTATACGTGTAACGTAACTGTGCTACAATACATGTCAAGAATACGGTGACATAGTGGCCCGAGTGTCAGTGGTTGTGCAGGTTGTCTATGTTAGTATTTATTGTTATGATTATTCAATCAGGAATTACCTACCAATCTTCTAGGTTATTCCTATTACAATGTCTGTCCAGTCATTACCAGTTACTACTTCATAGTTACCGTCTTTTAGCCATAATCAAGATATATCACTCAATGTCACTAAACATGATAAATATAATTTATAAAAGAAAAACACTCACTAACTAGCCATGGGAAGGTAGCTCTCTTTCCCACGATCGCAACGGATCCAGAATCGTCCACATCGGAGTCCGGATGCTCCCGATATCGCCCGAATACTAAATAAGAACAAATAGGGTTAAATATATAATAAAAATATTTAAATGCAAATACTAAAAAGGAGCAGGGGGTTTTCTGAAAAATATACCTTTAGTGGGTTTTGGATGCGGGTTTGGCTCATAACGGGTCGGGTCCAGATCGACAACCCAAACCATTTAACTTAAATTAACGGGTCATGGGTTATCGGGTTATAGGGTAGCAAGAAGTGGGTTTTTGGGTTTCAATAAAACCCAAATGGGTTATTGGGTTCACACCCATTTATGGGTGTGAACCCATCACAGGTGCGGCAGCAGCATGTGCTGCTGCTTGCCTCAGCTCGGGCCGGCCGGCCCGGCCAGCTGGCCGGCGGCGCCTGCTGGCGGCGGTCCCGTCTCCGGCCAGGGTGAGAGAGAGAGAGGTGCGGGAGAGAGAACGTGAGGGGGGGAAGAGAGAAAAAGGAGAGGGAAGAAACAGAGCAAAGAAAAGGGGAGAGAAGAAGAAGAAGAAGAAGGAGAAGAAGGGGGCGCGGCCTACGGGTTGCGGCCGGACTGGGGCGCTGCCGCGGCGGCGACTGGCCGCCGGCACGGGTCAGCCCCCTTGTGGGGTCACACAGAGAGAGGGAGAAAGGTTAGAGAGAGAGCGGCTAGGGAATTAGAGAGAGTGGTTTAGAGAAAGATTGTGAAAGAGAGAGAGGGAGTGAGGATTTAAGGAGAGAGTGAGATGATTGGGTTAAGTCGGTGGGAGGAATTCGCTGGAAACCGCCAGAGAAGAGAAGAAGAGAAAGGAAAAGAAAGGAAAAGAAAAAGATTAAAAATTAATATTTTAATATTAGAATATTGGCCCGATATTCGATGTAACCCCCGATCCCCTGTGTACGTATAACCGTATCGGTACGCGATACGGCGTACAAAATGATTTGACCTCCGTGGTAGTCCGATTGAGTTGATTTCAGTTTAAAAATCATTTTCTAATATTTTAAATTTTTCAGGATTTTTTGGAATTTTTCTGGATTATTTTGGAAAATCTCCGTTGTCGGTGTCGACCGATACCGATAACCGGCCTTACGATTTTTCTTTCACAACGGAGTAGAATTTTGAGAATTGGCTTTCACCGTATGTCTTAGGATCACATGAGCTATGTTCGGGTATTTTGGGGATTTTTCTGAATTTATCGAAAATCCGGCCAAACCGGTGTCGCCCGTATCGGCGAGACATTCTGGGATTTTTAATTTGCAAACCGGATAGAGTTTCTGGAACTGTCTTCATCTTACGTCTCAGAATAATATTCTCTATTTTCTGTAATTTTTGGGCACCGATCGGAGCTAGTCAATTTTTGACCTATTAAAATAATATTATTTTAAATATTTTCTTTTCTTTTTCTTTTTCTTTTCCTTTCCCTTCTTCTTCGTTCCAGCACTTTCTTTCCCCCCGCCTTTGACCAAACTCCCACCGCCTCTCTCTCTCTCCCCTTAAACCTCTCTCTCTCTCTTCCTCTCTCTAAAATCTTAAACGCTCTCTCTCCAATTTCTCTCTCTCCTCTCTCTATCTCTCTCTCTATCACTCTCTCTCTCTCTCATCTCTCCCCTGTCCAGAGAAACAGACCCATGCCCCAGGCGGTGGCCGGCGTGCCATCGCCATGCTTTCCCCCGGCCACGCGCCGCAGGTGCGTGCCCGGCCGGCGGCGGCCGCGCCCCAGCCGACCTTGGCCGTCGCCGTCTCCGGCCATGGGTGCCGCCCCTCTTTTCCCCTATTTTCTCTCTCACTCTCTCACTCCCTCTCTCTCTCTCACTCCCCTCAGCCAGACCACCGCCGGCGGCCAGCCCCGCCGCCGGCGGGCTCCTCCACCGCCGCCAGCAGAGCTGGCCGGCCCTGACACCCACTGTTGACACTTAAAAAAGACAAGATTCTCATTGGTCCGAACGATGTCTAAACTTGTTGATATTTACAAAAGACAAGGGACAGACGAGCTGAAGACCAGTTTTCACCCACCTCCAAGGGACAAGGGAGCGGTTTGGACTCCACTGATCCAGCAAGCAGAACAGTGAACCCAGATTGTTTCTAAACAGACCTCAGCAGGTCTAAGATGCTAGCATTTAGCATTACATTAGCCCAAGGAGATAGCCTCGATTGAGAGGCTAGCATCATCTAGAGCATCGCCAGGAAGCTAACTGATAGCTTCGCCGAAAAGCCTCTTTTCGGACTTCGCTAAGGATTGCCTCTAGCTCCGCTATGAGCTTCAAAGCGGGCAGCTCCGCTATCAGCCTGCTATGGTCAACCTTTGACCAATCAAAATCTCCTGATGAGATCGGATTCAATCTAATCAAATCCAATCGGGATTCAAATATGGCAGGTAATTGCCGCAATCTCTTGACTCTCTTGAAACGAGTAAGAGGATCAAGGAGAATCTCCTAACAATATGGAAAGGATCAAAACAGATCAACCGACCTGCCAATCCTAGCCTTGCAGTAAGGCTACTTTCTAGATTTAAACAGATTTGATTCAATCTGTTTCCATATCTTCAAGGGACGGTTATACCCTTGCTCTCCCTATAAATAGCCCATCAAGGGTACAAAAGAAAAAAGGATCGCAAAAGGATCGCACAAAAGGGAGGGGCATACACGCAGACGGACGCAAGAGAGATCGATCGATAAAAAAAGAGAGAGAAGACTCCACAAGCAGAGGCTTTTTCACGACGCACCGCGCGCTCTCGAATTCAGAGACTTTTTAGAGAATTGCTTTCTCTAATCAGGGTGTTGATACCCTAACGTCGTCCTTCCTCTCAAGGAATCTCCGGAACCAGGCGAGAAGGAATTCCTTATTGAAGGCGATTTTGAGAAGCAACAAGAGGGTTCTACCAACCTTCTATTCTCTGATTCCCGGAACCAGGCGAGAAGGGAATCTCATCGCTCGCATCGTCAAAGGGACAAAGTGGTCGCGCGCTGACCAGACTCCTATCGGCACACTTCTCCAGAATCTCTGAGGAGATCTACTTGTAATCTTTTTAAGAATACTTGTAATTTAGCTCCTCAACCCTTTTTTGTAAGTTTTCCCCCTTTGCAAACATAATGGAAAACAAGATGGCGACTCCGCTGGGGACTGTATTCTCCTCTGCTGAGAATCAAGTGTCGCAATGCGACGAACAGACCTTCGGGTCTATCTCTGAATTCAGAAAAGCCGGTGCAGCCAGATCTTCTCTGGCTAAATCTTCAAGCAAAGTCTCTGCGGAGACGGAAAAGGTTCTCTGCAAACCTGCCGCAGTTCTCTGGCGCAACAAGGAAACATGCCCGCAGCCCAGATCCTGCACTTTTGAGAACCTGGATATCCAGATCGATCAAGGAAGATTTGAAGAAGTCCTCTCTGGGGGTGGCCTGACGCTTCGAGCACGGAAGCACAGGAAGGTCTTCACGACCAAGGTTTCAAATCAGAAACCAGAGGCAGAATCTTGTCAGCACCCCACAGCCCCGCTTGTGGCTATTCAGGTTCCTTGCGAACCTAGGCGTCCCCTGTCAAGGCTGATATGGAAGCCTAAACAGGAGTCTTCAACCAAAGCTCCCGGAGTAGTCATGCCGAGACTGCGCCTCTCCCGCGAAGAAAAGGGTAAGATGCCCATCTGCCCTGACGATGCTGCCAGCCATGAAGTCACGACGCAATCATACCATCACCTGAATCAAGGGCAGCAAAGCCTCCTGTTAGCCTCGCTCGCACAAGCGAAGCTATTGTACCACAACAAATTCACTGGGTTCGCGGCCGCAAGGCTAAGACCGCAGTGTTATCTGAGGTTGATCCCCTTCGCAGCAGAATAGCGGGCAAAGCACCACAGCGTGCTCCGCTCCCCAATTCATCAGGCACTAAGCTCGCACCTGTCGGCGAAGCTAGCGCCAAAGTACTATTCAGTACTAATCCCTTCTGCAGGGATAAGAGAACGGAGCATCATCCCTTGTACGCTCCAGAAAGGCCTCTCCACGGGGTTGTTCAGGCTCTGTTGAGCCTAACCTGCGACAATTCTTGGCAAACAAGTGGGAATTGAGTCTCTCCAAACCACTTCCCCTTGTTGTCAAAGAGGATGCCGACTTGTGACAATCCATTCAGCCCATTGTCGGCAATATCCAATCAAGGTGGCACCTCCGCACCGTCAATCGGTGTTTGACCGGTTGTCCGCACGTGCCATAAAGAAGCATCATGAAAGGAGCGCTTCACGAGGCCCAGCCTTCGCGTCCGTCAACATGACCGGAAGAGGACGAGAGCGACACAGGGAAGGTCATACATCTGATGATACCCTTTTCGGCTCCCCAGATCCAGATTATAGCCCGGGCTTAGGTGAAGTCTTGGTGCGCGAAGAAGGTGTTTTCTGAAACACCAGATCCAGGGTAGCGATACCCTATAATTATGAGCAGCCTTCTTCCTCAAAGGCCCTGATCTCGCCACAGTCCAGGCGATCACCCCAATCATCTGATGGAGAAGATGAAGACAGCGGGTATGCCTCTTCAGCAACAGTCAGTTCTGTGCGAATGGACAAAGCATCGGTTAATATGGCCGATAACGCCAATGACGATCTTTGTCAGCGTTTGGAAGCTCAGGAGCAGACCTCTAGAACTCAGCAAGAGGCCCTGGACAATATTCAACAGATGCTCGCTCAGCTCCTCAGCAACCGGAATGATGATACCGGGAGTAATCATGACGAGGAGGGACATCTCAGCAATGATCCGCCCAAGATGGAGAAATCTAAGGGAGGCTCTTCCCTGGATGCCGAAGTCCTTAAAGGCCTTCAAGCTCAAATCGCATCCCTAGCTCAGAGGGATGAATTAAAGAAGGTAGGGGCAGTCCGTCCTTATCCGCTGGAGTGGGATTCGGTGTCATATCCATCAAAGTTCAAACCACCAACGTTGCATACATATGATGGTAAGAGCTCGCCCAATCAGCACATCTACTATTTCCGGTCCCAGACCGGTAATGTTCTAAGCAACGCGCCATCTTGGCTAGGTTGTTCATCGGCACCTTGAAAGGGGTGGCATTCGACTGGTTCCGAAGCCTTCCTCAGGGCTCTATCAACTCCTGGGTCGACCTGGAAACTCGGTTCCTCTCTCGCTTCTATGAGGATGACACCGAAGTAACCATGGACAAGCTCCTTTCCACTGTGCAGAGGAAAGGCGAATCTGTCCGTGAATACATTGAGCGGTTCAGAAATCTATCTCTGATGTGCCCAGCAGGGATGCCATTACCTATGCTCTTACAGACATGCAGGCACAACTTCTTGGATCAAGTAGAAGTCCGCATGGGGGCTGTCAAAGCCCATACTTAGAAGGAATTGGTCGAACAAGCTGAGATAGCCGAGAAATCGGCTAAGAAGTTCGAGCCATCCGCCCCTAGAAGCAAATGGGGCGCGAACAACAAAGGGCGTAGCGATCTCCCGCAGTCTTCCCAAGCTAAAGGGAAGGAAATTATGTCCGTCGAGCTGACCGGGGACATGCAGTCAAAGGCCAAGAAGAGCGGCGTCAACAGCCAAGAGCCCAAGTTTTCCTCCGAAGCAGTACTCCTTCAGAGATGATCAGGTGGTCACGATATTCCATCTGCTCCACAAAGGAACAAAATGAAGCTACCGGATGCTAAGCGTCCCAATGAGATAGGGCGTACAAACGACCCTAAATACTGCCTCTACCACAGGATGATCCACCATCCTACTGACAAGTGCTATGTTCTCAAGGATAGAATTCAAGCTTTGGTCGACGCCGGAGTCCTCACATTGAAGACGGAACAGAAGAAAGTCACTGCCAATATGGTGACTCTTGAGTTCGGCACTGCTCAGAAGGTCACAGTTCCCGACGGGACCTATCCAGCCCCCACACCACGGTTGGAAGTCAAGCATTCTTCAACCATAGCTAAAGATGACAAGGGTCTCGTCCCCTTGACATTGAGACAGGGGAAGTTATGTGGATACACCCTGACCTCGTCCAAGACGTACAGCGGACGTCGAAGGACTCCAGCAAAAAGGGCAAGCCCTGCAATGTCATCTCTGTCCTGCCAGATGATGGTAATCTTACTTCGGCTTCCCTCAGTGATTCAGAAGAAGAGAAGCATGCCTGTACAGCGCAGGCAGATGCACCTCAACAGACGGGCACCCGGTCTGGAAAGTCATACTTAAGGCAGTATGACAAGTCTACTGACGAGATACAACAGCAAACGACGTCAGTACCAATGCCGACATCCGCTCCAGTTCTGACCAAAGGGAAAGAGAAGCCTAAGGAAGTGCGGTTCGACCATGTGTTGAAGAAACCGCCAGGCCAAGGGTTAGCCACGCCCTTTCGCTTTGATATATTGGCCCACTTAGCCAATATCCCGGCTCGTATCACAATACACGAGCTCCTTCGTCTCTCTAAAGAGACAAGAGAGGCACTCAGAGATGCGCTGGCCAACTCGGAGTCCTTTCTGACATGCATGCCTGAGGTTCCTGGTGATGAGATGCGGCCTTCCTGCTCAGAGTGCCATCACGCACAATCCAAGGTGCCTGCTATTACCTTTACGGCGGAAGATATGCTTCTCAAAGACAACAAGCATGATCGACCTCTGTACTATACCGGATATATCGGTTCAACATGCATTGAAAGAGTACAAGTAGATCCGGGGTCTGCACTCAGCATCATCCCCAAAAGGCTCCTCTATTTCCTCGGCATACCATTGTACAGGTTGTCCGCAACCACCATTACAATATATGGTTTCAACGCCGGGAGCAGCCATCCGCTTGGAAAGATTCGGCTCCGCTGCAGAATCGGAAGCTTGAAGTCAGAAGTGACGTGCTATGTCATTGATGCTGACACATCATACAACCTGCTACTGGGACGACCATGGATCCATGCCAACTGGATCGTTCCTTCCACTCTCCATCAGTGCTTCAAGTATGTTGAGGATGATGCGACAGTACGAACTGTCTTCGCTGAGAAGCAACCCTTCAAGGGGGTGGAAAACTACTTCACTGATGCTCTCCTATATCAAGAGGCTAGTGGAACGCCGGGAGAAACATTGCCAGACGATGATGAAAGTGGCAATGAGGCGGATTCGGAATCCGAAACGGGCATGCCAGCCATTCTGATTGGCGAGCCAATCGTAGCATGCTTTAATGATCCCCGATGTAAGACCCCTCCTGAAGAGGAAGGCGAATGGATAATTAATGATAATATTTCTTTTGATTATCCTGCGAGCATCGAGTCGATTAAATCCATAATGGATGGCTCTCTTCATATGCCCGTACATAAGCCGAGTATGGCTAGCACATCTGTGGAAGCCGTAGAAGGGGCCACGCTGGTAGTCCCTCCGTCCAAGCAAGGTCAGGCGCCGATAATCTTCGGCAGAGCCCGGCCAGGGAGATTCTCAACCACAGACTCAAGCTCAGAGTCGGATGCTCCACAGTTCTTTCATTACGCGCCATCAGCACGCCATATTATGAAGAAGATGGGTTACAACCTGAAGCAGGGAGCGGGCCTAAACTTCGAAAAAGGAAGACGCGGCCTGATGCGTAATTCCGTCCCAAGAGGGAAACCTGCAAATTACTATGATAGTACACGCAGGGGGTTAGGGTATGTCACACCCACATCATCAACAACAGTTCAGGTCAAAGGCGATGGATCGATCCCATCACAGTCGGCCTCATCCTCCGAATGGGATTCTGATGTCAGCATAGGAGGGATATTCGAAAGCCTCATGACTTCAAGCAGTCAGTTGGAACCCGCAGAGGTTGCCGATGAGGAATCATGGGCCCAGCAATTGAGCCTTCAATGGGAAAAGCGGTTTGAGCTGTGCGAGCCACCTACCGAAGACAAGGTGATCCAGGTCAACTTGGGCAGTCAAGATCATCCCAAACCGATTTTCATAAGTGAAAGCCTATCACTTATCGAAAAGGAAGAATTGATAATGCTCGTAAAAGAGTATATAGATGTCTTCGCCTGGAGCTATGAAGACATGCCTGGACTTGATCCACAGGTCGCTATGCACCGTCTAAACATCAAGCCCGACGTTAAGCCAGTCAAGCAGCAACAACGTCGGTTCCGCCCAAACATCATGGAGGCTATTGAAGCCGAAGTTCATAAGCTCATTGCTTGTGGCTTCATCCGGGAGGAACAACATCCAGATTGGGTGGCTAACATAGTCCCCGTCCTCAAGAAGAATGGGAAAATACGGATCTGCATCGACTACCGTGATCTCAATACGGCCTGTCCCAAGGATGAATTCCCACTGCCGATCACTGACGTCATGATCGACAACACATGCGGGTTCAAAAGGATGTCTTTCATGGACGGCTTCTCAGGGTACAACCAGATCAAGATGTATCCTGATGACGAGAAGCATACTTCTTTCCGAACGTCATTGGGGGTATACTGCTACACTGTAATGCCCTTCGGACTGAAGAACGCCGGAGCAACCTACCAGCGGGCGATGAGCATGATCTTCCGCGACCATCTCCGAAAGACGGTGGAATGCTATGTTGACGACATTGCCGTCAAAAGCCGCAGCAAAGATGAACATCTTCGCGATCTGAGAACGATGTTCGACATAATGCGGGCTCATCAGCTGAAAATGAACCCGACAAAATCCTTCTTGGGAGTGTCCAGCGGCAAATTCCTTGGGTTCATTGTCACATCAAAAGGGATCCATCTGGACCCAGACAAAGTCAAAGCCATACAGGACATGCATCCACCGAGGAACCTCAAAGAGCTCTGAGGCTTGCAAGGCAGATTAGCCTACATCAGAAGATTCATAGCAAATCTTTCGGGCCGTTGCCAGCCCTTTACCCGTCTCATGAAAAAGGGTACTGCCTTCATATGGGACCAAGCCTGTCAAGAAGCTTATGAAGACATTAAGAGGTATCTCACAAAACCTCCGGTCTTAGTGGCCCCTACATCAGGGAAACCATTCTTGCTTTATGTAAAAGCTCTGGACTATTCCCTCGGTGCCCTCCTCGCTCAGAAGGACGACAATGGCCATGAGCAGGCCATTTATTATCTGAGCAGGACTCTCATAGGAGCGGAATCTCGCTACAATCCTATTGAGAAAGAGTGTTTAGCTCTCGTCTTCGCTGTCCAGAAGACACGACATTATTTGGTTGGCCAAACCATACATGTCATCTCCAGGGTGAACCCTTTACGTCTTCTCATGACGAAGCCAGGTCGCTGAATTCAAGGTTGGCTAAATGGGCACTTCTGTTGTCTCAATACGACATGACCTTTACTCCTCAGAAGGCAGTTAAAGGCCAGGCCCTTGCAGAGTTCTTTGCTGCTCATCCAGTTTCAGAACATTCAAAACTTCATGAAGACATCCCTGATGAAGTCTTCGAGTCTAATGCAACCTCAGCAGAGGAAGTGTGGCAGATGTTCTTCGACGGAGCATCGCGGATGGGCCACAAAGGGAAGATTATTGCCGGAGTGGGGGTTGTGTTCATCTCCCCACAGGATCATATCCTTCCCAGAGCATTCTCCTTGACAGAATCATGCTCTAATAATGTAGCGGAATATAATGCTTTGCTCATCGGCCTCCAGCTCGCCCGGGAATGGGGGTACGCTACCTCGAAGCTTACGGCGATTCAAAGCTGGTCATCAGTCAAGTCAAAGGCCAATATGAAGTCCGCCATGAGGACTTGGTGCCTTATTATCATACAGCCATCGAATTGGCTAGCTTATTTGAAGGCTTCTACATCGGGCATGTGTCCCGATCCAAAATACCAAGGCGGATGCTCTCGCTGCATTAGCGACAACGCTAGCCTTACCGGCCGACACCGAGTATCACCTCACAGTCGCAACCCGGCATCTCGTATGTTCCAAGCATATGCTAAGGATCCAAGAGGTCCATAATACCTCCGTGGGTCTTGAGCCGAGGGATTGGCGCTTCCCTCTCATTGACTACGCTCTGCACGGTCTGCTTCCAGACGATCCCAAAGAAGCGGCGTCCATCAGACGAAGGTCGCTCCGTTTCCACTATGATCCTACTTCGAAGACACTCTACCGTCGTTCATATGACGGTGTCCTCCTCCGTTGTCTCTCTCATTCAGAGGCACAGGAAGTGCTTAAAGAAGCACATGATGGCATTTGCGGAGCTCACCAGCCAGGTCCAAAGCTTAAAGACAGGCTGCACAGACTTGGGTACTACTGGCCGACCATGATGGCCGATGCCACCCAATATGCACGAAGGTGCAAGGCGTGCCAGGTCCATGCAGACTTCATACACCAACCTTCAGAATTGCTCCACCCTACTGCTGCTTCATGGCCATTTGAAGCATGGGGAATCGATGTCGTAGGGCCAATCAATCCCTCTTTAGCAAAAGGTCACCGGTTTATCCTGGCAATAACCGATTACTTCTCAAAATGGGCAGAGGCCACACCGTTGGCCGAAGTTAAAACCTCCAATCTGGTTACCTTCATCAAACACCATGTCATCCATCAATTTGGTGTACCCAGACGGATCATCCATGACAATGGTCCCCAATTCGTAAGCCAAGGGTTCTATCGGTTCTGCGATAAATACCGAATTCAGAATGTGGCTTCAACCGCCTACAATCCTGCCGCCAACGGCTTGGCAGAGGCATTTAACAAGACAATCATCAAGCTGCTCAAGAAGTTTGTCTCCTCGAACAAGCGAGATTGGGACGAAAAGCTCGGTGAATGCCTTTGGGCCTACCGGACTACGGTTCGGACACCGACAGGCAATACGCCTTTCTCCCTGGTATATGGGTGCGAAGCGGTCATCCCATTGGAAATCCAGGTGCCATCAATGCGGGTAGCCTTGACTACTAAGATGACATCAGAAGACAATGATCGCTTGCGTCTTCAAGAGCTCGAAGCCCTGGACGAGAAGCGGCTGCAAGCTCAGCAACACATCGAGCTATATCAGGCTCGGATGTCAAAAGCCTTCAATAAGAAGGTTAAGCAAAGAATCTTCCAGAAAGAGATTTGGTCTTAGCCGTCAGACGACCGATGATTATGACGCACAAGACCAAAGGCAAATTTCAACCTAAATGGGAAGGACCGTTTGTGATAGAGACAGTCTATCCAAACGGAGCATACCGCCTTACACTGCAGATGGCGACCTCCTCATGATGCCGATCAATGGCAAATTCTTAAAGAAGTATTATCCTTAATCAAGGATCTTGCTCTCGATCATGTTAACATTACACCTCTGATCAAGACCCGCGCGTTCGGAATACGCACAAAGAGAGCCTTTCTCTTTCTCCAAGCATATCAAACCTGTTGGTAGCTGGGGGTTTGCCTAAAATCCCAAGGGACCTGCTCCCACTTGATTCCCTCTCCAGAGTCACTTACCAATTCTCATCCATAGAATGGTAAGACCATATATTCCGCTGTTATGTTAACATTAAACCTATGACAGCAATCCCCTCGTTCCTCCCCATGAGAATGAGACCTCCAAAATCACCTACCAATTCTCATCCATAGAATGGTAGGACCACATATATTCCGCTGTTATGTTAACATTAAACCTATGACAGCATCCCCTCGTTTCTCCCCCGTGAGAATGAGCCTACCAAAATCACCTACCAATTCTCATCCATAGAATGTAGGACCACATATATACTCGCTGTTACGTTAACATTAACCTATGACAGTGATTCCCTCGTTTCTCCCCGCGAAAACGAGACTTTTCCCAAACTCCATTGCAATATTGAGCTTAGTGGCGTCTCAATTGGTTACGTCATTGCGACCTCTGAACCAGCAGACAGCTAAGTCTCAATCCCGAGTCCTATTGACATTTACAAAAGACAGGTCTCGATACTCGTTGACATTTACAAAAGACGAGTATCACCTATTTTGAGCTTGGTGGCTTCTCAACCAGTTACGTCATTGCGACCTCTGAACTGGCAGATAGCCAAGTCTCATCTACCATTGAGCTTAGTGGCGTCTCAATTGGTTACGTCATTGCGACCTCTGAACCAGCAGACAGCTAAGTCTCAATCCCGAGTCCTGTTGACATTTACAAAAGACAGGTCTCGATACTCGTTGACATTTACAAAAGACGAGTATCACCTATTTCGAAGCTTGGTGGCTTCTCAACCAGTTACGTCATTGCGACCTCTGAACTGGCAGATAGCCAAGTTTCATATATCATTGAGCTTAGTGGCGTCTCAATTGGTTACGTCATCGCGACCTCTGAACCAGCAGACAGCTAAGTCTTAATCTCGATGCTTGCTGACATTTACAAAAGGCAAGTATCTCCCCTTTTAGCCCCGCAAAGGGCTGACCTCGAGAACTGACAACATCTCAATTGGTTATGTCATTGCGACCTCTGAACCAACAGACAGTCATGTCTCATTATCCAAACAGCAGACGACAAAAGAAAGAATTTTTATTAAATTCCAAAAGGGATGGGATACATGGAGGAGCCTATAGGCGTACATGATAAGATCGGATCCGATCTCCGAGCGAAGCTAGCCTCGTCCTCCTGTCATCAGCAGCCTGGGCCAGCGCCTGTGATCTTAGCTCAGCCTCATCGAAGTCCACCGCCTGAGCCAGACGAGCCTCGACCTCCGCCAAAGTCGCCCTCTGTGATGACTTCCGCTCCGCCAGTTCCTCACTTCGAGCCCTGAGCTGCTTAAGCCGCGCAGACTCTTCATGACGCATCTGTGTAGCCTTGGATAAGAGGAGATTTGCCTTCCGGATCATCTCTTCAGCCCTCTTAACCTTATCTTCAGCATCAAGAAGAGCACTGTTGGAAGCGTCAATTGCACTCCCAACCTCTGCTTCCTCTGTCTCCAAGGACCTCAAGTCAGAGGAGATAGCCTCAGCAGCCTCTTGAGCGGCGAGCTGAGCCTCGCGCCTCTGGGCGACAAGACGTGTGAGCCGTTCATCAGCCAAAGACGCTGCGTCGGAACGATGGAAATGGCGCCATTCCTCCACGTCCTTCTCAAGGTCAGCTACCAGGAGTTCCAGAGCAGTAGCTTGATGGTACCCCTCAAAGTCCCGGATACACTCAATGCCACGGGAGAGGACCATCTTCAGCTTCGAGAATGGCACAGGCGAACCCTTCAAGACTAGACCGATAGTCTGCTCCAAACTGTTATAGAAGCTGTCGACCAGATTACCGATGAAGTCATTCTCAGCTTCATCAACCCTTGAGACAACCTCGGAGCAATCTACCAACCCAGTCGACACCGCCGCAGAAGAAGAAGTGGGAACATTGACAGCAGCAGGGCAAGCCAGAGGTGACCTCGGCGGAGTCCTCAGCGACACCAGCACGCCAGCCACCGTGGAGGAAGGACTGGCAACCACCTCCTGAACAGCAGGCTCGACAATCAAAGTCGGGGAACTAGGGTCCGCGATCACCCTCAGCCCCGCACTGGGCAAATTGCCGGCACCTCACTCGGTGATGTGATTGGGGGTGAGGATACCTCCGGGACTGCCGTCTCCACAACCCCCGACCTCTCAGTTGTCATGGGCTGATAAGAGGGGAGGTCGCCATACAGCGCGTCCAACACAGCAGCATCCGCCGCGGTCGAAGCACTCGACTCGCCCTCTAACCTCTTAGGAGGGCCCTCCGCTTCCTTCGAAGCCGACGCATCTTGAGGCCGAACACCTGCAACAAAGCCATGGTCAAAAAAGCGGATGCAGTAAACAAGAGGAGATCAAAAGGTCATCATTTTACCAAAGGCTGATGTTACTTCGTCAGCCTCATCAGTCTCTAGGGGTTCCATCGCGAAGTTCTTGCCAGAATCAACGCGGATAGCCGACCTGCTCGCCGATTCCTCCGCAGACCACCCGGTAGAGCTGGATGCCATAGGACTTCCTTTAGAAGTCCCAGCGCCCGACGGGCCAATGTCGGCCGCATCACCTCCAGATTCCTTCGAGCGAGTAAAGGAACCAGCAGCAGCTCCATAAGCAAATAGAGGATCATACTGGTCCCCTTGATCCCCTTGCTCCTCAGCTCCTGCAACAAAAGCAAATGATGAGTTATTTAAAGTGCGCTGAAGGCATATTAGATGGGGGGCAATCTTACCAGTAGTCGGTTCAGCAACCGACGGCTCAGCCACTAATGGAGCAGCAGAAGGAGGCACAGCAGAGAGCTCACCCTCTACCACGATGGTAGGAGTCTGGCGACGGGGCCTCTTCGCCGACGACTTCCTACGGGATCCACTCCCACGCTTCCTTTTGAAGTGGACATCAGAGTCCTCTTCTTCCACTTCCTCCACATGTTGTGAGGGAGCTGTCCCCACTACACCAGACCCGGCTTCACGAATATCAGCTTCGTGGGCATCAGCCCTTGTCTCTGCCTCGAAATAAGGGCTCCCCGCATCAGAAGCCCCGCTGTCATCTACAGCGATGAACTCCTCTATGCCAGGAACACGGACTCGTTTGCCCTCCATCTTATCAGAAGCCTTCTGCCTCATCCGATGAGAAATTAACTTCACACCCGAACGGTTGGCATTAAACCTAGCAGGTGTGGAGTTCGAAGCCGCATACCATTGGCAGAAACACAGGGTCGTCCAAAGGCCGGGATCCCTCGGCGGCGTGCGTAGCCACGCTCCAGTGTCATCCGCGGTAAAAAACCGCCACGCACGAGCCCCATCAATGAGGCTCCCCATGAAAGCCAGGTCCGGATTGGGGTTGCCCACATACAACTGGTCATACCCAAATTGGCGGGCAAACCGGCTAGGGACGTAGGGCTCCAGGTAGCAGGTATCCCCACTCCTGTACAGCAAATGCGAGGGCCGGATACAGACCAGCCACTCGAAAACACCCCGACTCATGGGAGACCGACCTGACTCCACATCATGGAATTCCTCGTTGTACCCTGCACCCCGCAGGCGAGGAAAACAACGGAACAGGCTATAAGCGTCATAACGACGCACTAACTTACGGGCCTCGGCCACATAAGTTTTCTGCCACGAACGGCCTTCAAAGCGACGGAGAAGCGCCGTTTGAACACCCTGCGGAGGGTCTTCCCCAGCTCCAATTAAACTGGGGCAGTGCAAGGCGAACCACGCCATCAAGTAGGTGTACGGTAAACCTACCCTAGGATTGGGTCCATCACAAGGCAGGACGGCACCCTTCCCCCGCCTTGACGCCATTGGCCTGCAGAAAGCCTCCGTCAATGCACGAAGGCCCCTCTGAATACAACACACCATGGCCGGGAGAAGACTCAGACGGTGGCCATGAACCAAGCGGACGGCAGGCAGCAGCACAGTCGGATGGACGATGTCACCCGAAGAAGAAGGCACGACACATTTCTTTAACCAGATGGTTAAGAAGCCGGCCAGCAACGCCTTGCGAGACATAGGCCGACGGGCCTGATGGTGAAAACTCCGAAGAACATCACCCTTCTCGAAAGGACCATCATCTTCTGCCACGACGATGTCCTTTTCAGCATGCACCTCCATCCTTGCCAAGATGTCTTCTTCAGCAACTCCGCAATGAGCTGCCTCAGGTGCACTAGTCATATCCGGGAACAAGTAGTTCCCCCAGCTCTTCAAGCTCTTCGAGCTACCTTTGCCACCGGTGTGGATGCTGGAGCAAATGTGCAAATGGCACATCAATTCCCGGTATGTCTCGAGCAGAGCAGGCTCCTGCTTCTCCAGAATAGCCAGCTCCGCCTCACAGGGAAAGTACTCTTCGTATGGAAGAGACCCGAAGGGCAAAGCAGAGATCTCCCGCATCTCGTGCAGGGCCATACCCAACTCACCAACTGGGGTGAAGAAAGTCCCCGAGGCCGGGCAATACAACTCAAGGATGGCGTAGAAGCACGCCACCTTCATCTCGATGCCGTAGCAGGTCGCCCTGACGGCCTCATGGAGGTTTAACCTCTCTAAGTCCCCCTCAAAATGGGTGAGGATATAGTTGGTCAACTCCGCCCACCACGATCTAGGAGGGTGGACCCAACCGGGAGTCCTGAAATCGGTGGCGGGGTAGTTCCCGTCAACTTCGCAGAACTGAGTGCCAAAGGTCGGCGCCGCAGCTGGGTTCTCTCCTACTGGAAGGTCCCGCGATACCTTCCAGGGTATAGCCCCATTATGCTACGAGGATGGCCCGCCCTCGAGTAGCCGGACTGGAATGTCAACCTCCCGACACTTACAGACTCGGCGTTTAGGCTCACGCCCCACGCCATCTTCCGAGCCTGAGTCGCGCTCGCAAGGAAGACAAAGCAAAATGCCGATTAGAGGACGGGAGATAGAATCTCTCGCCGTCCAACTGGAAGATCCATTGGCCTTCACCGGCCTGCAGCTGGCGATCGGGATCTGGTGCAGCATCCCCGAACATGAAGTCAGGCTTTCTGTAAGCCTGACGGTCGATATCTTCAAGTGGAGCCGTAGTCAAGATGCTCCGCATGGCCTGCGGACGACCCTCCTGGATGAGCGTATCCCGTACAAGGGAGCTCGGCTCACTGAACAATGAAGTCTGCCCATAGAACTGCAAGCTGATGCTTCCGCCTGCTCGACTGCCTACACCGAATAGACTGTTCTGAAGGCCGGAGGCGTAATGTACTGCAAAAAACAGAAATGAGGTATGATTAGTTCACCAATCAAATGGATGCGAAAGCATAAAAATTCACTAAGGCATAGCCTCGCCCCAGCAAGCAGGGCCTGCAAGGCGATAGCTTTGAAAAAGCTTCACTTCATGGATAAGACTGCATCTTTGCAGAAAATATCCAAAGCGCCAGCTTCAAGCAGGAAGTGACATAGCCCTAAGGGCTGACGTCATCAAAGGGGCATTATGGTCAAAAGTCATTATGACTGAGAGGACTTATTCAAGTCCTTTTCCTCAAACAGTACGGAGATGGCCCAAGTTATGGCTTCGTGCGAAAGCCCAAAGAAGAACTGTTCAGTTCTTACCTCCCTGGTGCAAGCAAAATAGGGAAGTTGAAGGGAAACGAGTTCCCTGATAAGGACAGATCATATTTGATCGTCCTAATGGCCGAGTATCGGCTCCAAAGGATGGAGACCACTCTCTAATCAGATCGGAAAGTTCCTTACCAGCGACAGGTCGCTCGATGACCGGAGGAGGAACGCCCTCCGCCGCAGAAGTTGCCACTTCTTTTCCCGCTCGTCTCTTGGGCGCCATTGAAGAGCTGCTAGAGTCCTCAAAGATCTCTGAATGAAAGGGAAGAAGAAGAGGAAGAGATAGAAAGTTCTCTGAAAAAGAGAGACCTTTCCATATTCAGCCCGATCAGGCTTTTATAGGCCAATCAGCGCCTGAAATGAGGCCTCGAAAAAAGGCCCATGCCGCCGTTTCGAATTAATTCGAAACAGGGCCCGAAGCGCCTTCCCGAGAAGCGCCGGTTCAACTCTACTAAGAGTTAACTTCGCACTAGTGCAAAAGTGCGGACTTCGCACAATCCTTCAAGGGCTTCGATGAAAAGCCTACCTTAGCCCTCTAAAGAGCGTGCTGCTCGCGCTGACATGCCAGTCTCGCGAAGATCATTCGAAAGGACTATGTCCTTAGCTCCGCACACAGTTTAGCCCAGCTATGGCCAAACTCTCAGTGAAAGTAAACAAAAATCAGATGATCAGACGATGAACCTTCATTGATTCAAAAGCAAGGGTACATTTGATATTACATCAAAGCTGTGTTTCATATAACACACCGAGTTGCCTAACAAGGTCATTTGCATAAAAGGCATACAAGCGGTTTTATCTGCTCCCAGGCCAGACCAACGGGACAGGAAGGGCCCTCCTCCTGCATAAGGCCGTAACCAGTGGTGCCGCAAGGACACGGTCATTTTTCTCCACAAAATGGCAGATCTTGCCAGGCCATTTTTTGAAGCCTGGCAATAAAAAAACCTATCGCCGCCAACACGATAGATCACGTATAATGGGAATCGGCAGTGATACCAGTGATCTAACAGGCGCGATGCCCACTTTCTCGAAGTGGATCGCCATCAAAGGCCACCAAAGTTGAAAGTCGGCAATGATGCCGGCGATCCCACAGGCGACGCCCATCATCTTGAAGCGGATCCTCTCCGATAAAGGCGGCGGCCAGCCTCACCTCAGAACGAATCATCTCGGATAAGAGGCTGCCAACAGCCCCCGGGACGCGCATTCGCTGCCCCGAATTGTTCCTCCTGCTTAAAAGTAAAGCTTCAACCGGGGAAGCATAAGGCGATTTCATGGTTTCTTTCATCAAGTGACCAGACTGGCTAGCATAGCTCACTGCAAGGCAAATTGGAGCAAGTTAACAGTTAAGCACAGAAAAAGCTGCAAAGATATTAAGTCAGATTCTTGGGCGGCAAAGCGATCCGACTTCAGCAGAGGACAAGCTCCGCCTGCACACCAACTAATGGACTAGCTCAGCAAACGCCAAGTCCTAGCCTCACCTCTATGGCAAAGTCAGACACAGTCTCAACATTCACCAATATGGCAAGACTGGCTCAACCTTTGAAGAGACCAAGTCCTAAGTTCTGCCTGTGTAGCGGACTCAACTTGCAATGATCTTTCTGTGATCAAGTCAGAATGATAGCTTCACTAGGAAGCTATGCCAAAATTCTTCTCTACAGATCAGCCAAGTGCAAGATGAAGATCAAGGGAAGCTAATCCCTGAAGCAGCTGTCAAGGGAGATGAATTCCCTAAAATCGGTGAAGTCGTTGAACGATCAAGACTTACTGGTCCTTGGCCGGTTAAACAACCAGAGTGGGTTTTTCCACTAATTCAGAGATCTGAGTATCTCTCACAACCAAGAGAAGAGAAGAAAGGCAAAACATTTCTCTTCAGAGGACCTCAAGTGTCCTATTTATAGGCCCCATGGCCTGAGCGCAACCACCTCAAACGTGGAAGCACGAGCGCATTCAAGGCATTTATTGCGCCCTGATGGAAGGGACGGTTTTCCCTTGGAACCATGCAAAGGGAGAAAATGTCTCCCTCATAAAAGGCACTTATGGCGCCTTGAAGAAAGGGAGTATCCTCCCTTGGAAACGTGCAAATCGGAGAACATCTCTCTCGATTGGCGCGAAAGAAGGAATGATCCTCCTCATAACCGCCCCACGGTAGTTGGCTTTGAAAAGGCAACAGGAGTTCTAAAGCGAACTTATTTCTTGGAAGCCCAGATGCGGAGCTACCCCGACGCGAAGCTACTCGCGAACCAGTGCAATTCTTCGGCGAATTCATCCCAAAGCAGGATTGAAGGCGAAGCTGAACTCAACCATCATGGCGACGTTCATACTCCACACCACCATCACAGCAGTTCAAAGTATTTCGAAGTCTTGGCTATTGCAGACTCTCGAAAACTTTGAAGGGGGTCTTGTTGACACTTAAAAAGACAAGATTCTCATTGGTCCGAACGATGTCTAAACTTGTTGACATTTACAAAAGACAAGGGACAGACGAGCTGAAGACCAGTTTTCACCCACCTCCAAGGGACAAGGGAGCGGTTTGGACTCCACTGATCCAGCAAGCAGAACAGTGAACCCGGATTGTTCTAAACAGACCTCAGCAGGTCTAAGATGCTAGCATTTAGCATTACATTAGCCCAAGGAGATAGCCTCGATTGAGAGGCTAGCATCATCTAGAGCATCGCCAGGAAGATAACTGATAGCTTCGCCGAAAAGCCTCTTTTCGGACTTCGCTAAGGATTGCCTCTAGCTCCACTATGAGCTTCAAAGCTGGCAGCTCCGCTATCAGCCTGCTATGGTCAACCTTTGACCAATCAAAATCTCCTGATGAGATCGGATTCAATCTAATCAAATCCAATCGGGATTCAAATATGGCAGGTATTGCCGCAATCTCTTGACTCTCTTGAAACGAGTAAGAGGATCAAGGAGAATCTCCTAACAATATGGAAAGGATCAAAACAGATCAACCGACCTGCCAATCCTAGCCTCGCAGTAAGGCTACTTTCCAGATTTAAACAGATTTGATTCAATCTGTTTCCATATCTTCAAGGGACGGTTATACCCTTGCTCTCCCTATAAATAGCCCATCAAGGGTACAAAAGAAAAAAGGAGAGAGGATCGCAAAAGGATCGCACAAAAAGGGAGGGGCATACACGCAGACACGCAAGAGAGATCGATCGATAAAAAAAAGAGAGAGAAGACTCCACAAGCAGAGGCTTTTTCACGACGCACCGCGCGCTCTCGAATTCAGAGACTTTTTAGAGAATTGCTTTCTCTAATCAGGGTGTTGATACCCTAACGTCGTCCTTCCTCTCAAGGAATCTCCGGAACCAGGCGAGAAGGAATTCCTTATTGAAGGCGATTTTGAGAAGCAGCAAGAGGGTTCTACCAACCTTCTATTCTCTGATTCCCGGAACCAGGCGAGAAGGGAATCTCATCGCTCGCATCGTCAAAGGGACAAAGTGGTCGCGCGCTGACCAGACTCCTATCGGCACACTTCTCCAGAATCTCTGAGGAGATCTACTTGTAATCTTTTTAAGAATACTTGTAATTTAGCTCCTCAACCCTTTTTTGTAAGTTTTCCCCTTTGCAAACATAATGGAAAACACCCACAGCAGCAGCAGCACCTCTGCTGCTGCTGCTGTAAGTGATTTGTGTGTGTGTGTGTGGTGGTGTGTGTTTTGTGTGTGTGTGGTTGTGTGTGTGTTGTGTTGTGTGGTGTGCTGTGTGTGGGCTGTGTGTGTGTGTGTGGGCTGTGTGTGTGTGTGTGTGTGTGAGGGTGTGTGTGTATGCTGTGTGTGTGAGTGTGAGAGTGAGTAGGAGTGAAGTGTGTGCTGTGTGTGTGTGTGTGAGGGTGTGTGCTGTGTGTGTGAGTGTGAGTGTGTGTGTGTGCTGTGTGTGTGTGAGTGTGAGTGTGTGCTGTATGTGTGTGTGAGGGTGTGTGCTGTGGGTGAGTGTGAGTGTGAGTGTGTGTGCTGTGTGTGTGAGTGTAAGTTTGTGCTGTATGTGTGTGTGAGGGTGTGTGCTGTGTGAGTGTGTGTGTGTGTTTTGTTGGGTTCGGGTTCACACCCGAACCCATTATAATCCTATTGATTGATTGGAAACCCGTTACCCAATAAGCCTTACCCATTAACCCACTAACCCACTTCACTTAAGTCATTTGGTTTGGGTATCGGATCTAAACCCGACCCGTTATAAGCCCAAACCCGCATCCAAACCCAATAAAGGTATATTTACAGAAAACCCTCTGTACATTTCAGTATTTGCATTTAATATTTTATTTACATATTTAACCCTATTTGTTATGATTCAGTATTCGGGCGATATCGGGAGCATCCGGACTCCGATTGGGACAATTCTAGATCCGTTGCGATCGTGGAAAGAGAGCTACTTTCCTATGGCTAGTCTGTGAGTGTTTTTCTTTTATAAATTATATTTGATCATGTTTAGTAATCTTGATTGGTTGCCTGTAAATACTGGTTAATAAATGGTACTTAGTGAAAGACTAGTATAACGATTAGTTAAACATGCATAATCCAGATCATAAGATGGTGACCGACATTACAAATAGGGATAGCTGATACTCGATTAGATATGATCACTGGTACCGGCCTCCCACTAGACACCATGGCTAGATGTACCCGTAATTATTACCCGAACATGCATTCGGTACAACCAGCTATTGTTATCACGCATTACACGAAATATAATCATTCACTGCTACATGGATACACCAACACTATTATTGCATGTTAGGGAGTTACTGTTACACGGATACCCTGGACACCAGTAGTAGGACACAGATACTGTGAGGTCACTGGACAT
The DNA here is from genome assembly GCA_038442645.1 of Agave tequilana. Taxonomy (NCBI): domain Eukaryota; kingdom Viridiplantae; phylum Streptophyta; class Magnoliopsida; order Asparagales; family Asparagaceae; genus Agave; species Agave tequilana. Next base: position 10,918 of record JAVJIF010025304.1, on the reverse strand, counting down.
GGTAGTATAATCTACACTGCTTACTGTTATTACATGTCCTATCACAGAGATAGGTTACACGGATCATGGCTACACATCTATATTCCACTGGTACACGGACATACCCATGCACGCATTTCATATTAGTATTATCATCGTTACATGGATGCTCGATACACTGTTATCTCATGGTCACACATCACTGTTACATCTGCTCACTGCACGAGTGTACATGAATGTATTGTTGTTATCTTCTTGTCATCACTGTCCATATTACATGTATTATTGTTCCATGTTAACGTATTCATGTTATATGGTTTCCTGTTACTGATATGGATATTCCTGTTACTGGACATGAGAGCTGTTGATATGCGATATGTGGAATCCCACATCTATTGTTCCTGTTACATTGTTCCCGTTATATTGTTCCCGTGATATTGTTCTCGTTGCCCGTTATATTGTTCCCGTTATATTGTTCTATGCTACCAACAGAGCTCAGGTCCAGTTATCATGTTACCCGTATCAGGTACTGTGTTTGTTCTTGTTACATTGTATACTTAACATATACTTAACATATCAGATCATAATGATAACTGGGATATGGGGGAGACTTGACGGCTGATTAGATCTTATCGGGTGATGTACTGGATCCATATTGTTAGTCCCACTGCAGGGGACGGTAGTGCTGCCTACCAATAGCTCCATGAGCTCCCGTTACTTGATTCGTGCTCCCCTCTTAGCGGAGGGCCCTGGTCTCAGCAGCCAGGGGTCCGTTTAAGGCCGTGATCCCAGGTATGCACGGGATACATCTACCCAATAAGAACTCCTCGACCATGAGTTTCCAATTAACATAATAAAACAATATACACAATAGTGAACGTCGAGAACACTTGTTATTTGATCACTCTCTCGTTTGGATAATGGTACCCGTAGGCCATGTCCGGATGGGTTCGACTGGAGTGCGGGCTCCAGTATGAACTGCCAGTGGTATAGGACACCGGTAGAGATTGATTAAAATACCAGGTGGTACTGATCGCTACTATTGTATAAATGACATGACTTGACATGACCTGCCTGTTACATGTTTAGTTGTACTTGTGACTGTTCCTGATCATTTATCTGCTATCATGTTACATTGATACTGTACTTGTTTCCTATTACAATTCCTGTAGTCATCTGCTACAATTCCTGTAGTCATCTGCTACTCATTGCAATGTATACTTTGTTACATTACCTGGTACTTGTTACCCTGTTTGTAGTGGCATACTATGCATGTTCTGCATTGCATATATATTTTATTGTTGCAGACATATGCCCATCCGCATGGTCACCTCTATCACGTCACCACTACATGTTCATGTCTATCACGTCACCACTAGACAATCTTATTTATTAGATTATAATAACTGGATACGACTATAGACTTGACCCGATAATAACCGGTTTAGATGGCATGTTTATATATTTCTACAGCTTACATGTGTATATATTTCTACTGCTTCTTATATGAGTATTATATGGTATCGCTATTTTACCATCTTGTATTATATATTATTATCGTGCTTGTATCTATCGTATATATTACTGCCTCCTTCATTTTACCACTCACTAGGTCGCTTTCTGACGACCCTGGGTTTGCGTGCCCAGATTGGAGATCCGCGTACCGTAGTATCCGAGAGTACCTTGGAGTCACATCAGAGATTCCTCATCAGGATTATTCCTAGGTATCTTAGTAATTTATTTCCGTTATCTTATTTGTCCCTATTTTTCATATCTGTTATGATCGCTGACCTCTTTCTGCAGGTATTCTTGTACTGATTTCATGCTGGAACTTAGTTATTGATGGAGGTTATTTACTGTACTGAGGCTTAGCGTACGTACGTAGGGTTTTCCGCCTTGCGTATGTACGTCGCCATAACGTCCCCGTACCTGCGGGATCGGGGCGTTACATTCGACCAGCTCCGAACGGTGCCCAAAAATTACAGAAAATAGAGAGTATTATCTTCAGATGTAATATGAAGACGGCTTGAAGAAATGCAATTCGGTTTGCAAATTAAAAAAAATCCCGGAGTGTCTCACCGATACTGGGCGACACCGTTTGGCCGGATTTCCGATAAATTCAGAAAAATCCCCAAAAATATCATAACGTAGATAATACGATTCGAAGATACATGGTGAAAGCGGATTCTCAAAATACAACTCCGTTTGGGAAATAAAAATCGTAAGGCCGGTTATCGGTATCGGTCGACACCGGCTACGGAGAGTTTCCAAAAAATCCAGAAAAATTTCAGAAAATTCGGAAAAATCTACAATATTAGAAAATAATTTTTGAATTGATATCGGCTCAATATGACTACCAGAAAGGTCAAATCAACTTTATACGTCGTATCGCGTACTGATACTGTGATACGTACATCAGGGATCAGGGGGTTGCATTTCTCCCCACCTTACAAAAAATTTCGTCCTCGAAATTGAAAAACACCTAGAGGGGGGTGAATAGGTGTTATTGCTAATCTAACAATCTTTTTTAAAAACTAAGTATGATGAATGATGCAACGATCTCTCAAAACAAGACTAAGAGCCGAATACCCCGTGAGAGGTTCTGAACTCCTTCCTCCCAATTCCCCTTGAATGGGTTAGAGGTGCGCAATGCAACCTTGTTGTATGAGAATTGATCGAACAAAGCAAAGTATGATGGATGAATAGTGAGATGCACACAATATATCACAAGAATCACAAGCTTGAAATAAAGCACAAAGGAAGAAACAAGATCACAAGCAAGTAATTGAAAGCAATATAGAGCAATAGAAATTTAAAAACAAGAATGGACACAAGGCAATCGCAAACACAAGATGTTTGTTTCGAGGTTCGAGCCACCGCTCTACTCCCCGCCTTCACCTCCGTGAAGGGTTTCCACTATCCACCGAGGACACCTTACAATGGTCTACCGAAGACCCGAGCACCGAGCTCCACCAAGTACAATAACCTCTACCGAAGAGGTGTCTCCACAAGAACAAGAAGAGGAACAAGAACAAGAGTGATCACAACAAGATCACCAAACTCTTTTACAACACTCTCACTCTTTTTACAACTTCACTATAGAAAGAGTTAGGGATTTTTTGGCTCTACGAAGTGTAGTGAGAAAAACTCAGTTGTAGAGATGATTTTGCAAGGGAACACAACTGAAAAATAGCTCAAGAAAGAATTGAAAATGGAGAGCTTAAACACTTTTCTTTTCTCTTTTGAAAACTTTGAAAACTAGAGGATTTTTCTTCGTGTTTAGTAAGAGAGTCATCTCCTCTATTTATAGGGAGAAAAATAGGTTTAAAACAATTTATTTAGAGCTTATTTGCTCTGAAAAAGAACTGAAAAACCCTGTAAAAGTCTGCCAAAAAACAGATCAAAAAACAGATTTCAGAATTGCACAAAAGAGGAAAGAGCCGTTGGGCAGCAGCAGGCTTGGCGGTCGACCGGGCCGGTCGACCGCCAGCTCAGCTGGTCAAAGAGCCGTTGGCTCGGGTCTTCTCGCGGTCGACCGGGCGGTCAACCCAGAAGACCCGAGAGCAAACCTGCTCTCAGACTTCCTCTAGCGGTCGACCGGGCGATCGACCCAGAAAACCCGAGAGCACTCCTGCTCTCAGACGGTCGACCGCTCGGTCGACCGTAGGACGTGCACAGACGTGCACGTCCAGGCACAGTGGCCGGTCGACCGGGCCGGTCGGCCGGTCAGCCTGAAATAGGAAAACAGGGTATTTTTGACTTGAAAAATTTTGCAAAATAATTTTTGACTTTACGTAAACTTAAGTAATATGCTAGTAGGGTATATAAACAATATCTAATCATGGTATTTATTTTTGTAAAAAATAGAGTCATGTAAATATATTTTTAAGGCATGAAACCTAATTTAAAAAATGAAAACTTAAATATAAAACACACATTTTAACAAAACCAAATTTTGTGTGTGTGTGTGTGTATCCTAGAGCCAATATCCAAAACTCAAACTTTAACATTTTAATTCTTACATTGGTTCTAAAGACTTCAAGTTCTTCAAGAAGGGCTTTTCACCATATGATCTTCAACACTTGAGTCTTGAGCCCACTTGAGTTGTCTTGAGTCCAAAACACTTTCTTTTAGGGTGTAAACCTTTTAGTAGAGTTAGAAACCTGAAACACACTTAAACAATAAGCAATATTAGTACAAATAACTAATATGTTTTGTAATCATCAAAACACACTAAACATAGGTGATTGTAACCTTGGGCCAACAATCTCTCCCTTTTTGATGATGACAAAACATATAGGTTATTTAAACAAAAATGGAAGAAGAGCTTGGAAAGCTCCCCCTCAAATGATGCTATGTATCAAAAAAATGTCAATGAAGAGCTAAATACATAAGGCATTGAAAACACATAGTTTTGTCAAAAACTCAAATGCATATCAAAAACTCAAAATTCAAATGCATCAACGTATACACAATAAACTTATACACAATAAACAACCAACATAATCAAACAAACTCATACTTTTTCTCCCCCTTTTTGTCTCATACATCAAAAAGGGTTATACAAACAAAATAGAAGAAATTTATCTTTAAGAATCCATCATGCAAACATTCAACTCACCACAAATAAATGAAAATCTAGCATAATCTAGAGGTTTAGTAAAAATATCGGCAAGTTGAAAATCGGTAGAAACATAATCAATATCAATATCGCCTTTCTCATAATGATCTCTATGAAAGTGATATCTAATGTCAATGTGTTTGATTTTACTATGTTGATTTGCATTCTTTGTCATGTGAATAGTACTAGTATTATCACAAAATATTTTAACATGATCAAAGTGTAAATCATAGTCAAGGAGAGTATGTTTCATCCAAAGAACTTGTGCACAACAAGCTCCGGCCGCAACATACTCCGCCTCGGCGGTTGAAAGGGCTACCGAATTTTGCTTTTTGGAAGACCAAGATACAAGACAATTACCTAGGAATTGACATGTTCCACTTGTGCTCTTCCTATCTACCCTACAACCCGCATAGTCGGCATCCGAAAAACTCTTCATATCAAATAGTCCGGTTTTCGGATACCACAAACCCATTTCAATAGTGCCCTTAAGGTATTTAATTATGCATTTTACCGCTACTAAATGAGACTCCTTAGGACATGATTGAAAACGAGCACAAAGACAAACGGAAATATGATATCCGGCCTACTAGCCGTCAAATACAATAAACTACCTATCATGCTACGATAAACTTTGATGTCTACACTTTTACCTTGTTCATCCTTATCAAGCTTGGTAGTTGTTGCCATGGGAGTTTTGCTTACTTTAGATCCTTCAAGCCCGAACCTTTTGATGAGTTCCTTTGTGTACTTGGCTTGATTGATGAAGATCCCATCCGTCCTTTGCTTGATTTGGAGTCCAAGGAAATAGTTGAGCTCCCCATCATAGACATTTCAAATTCATCCTTCATGCATGATTCAAAAGCTTGGCAAAGAGATTCATTAGTAGAACCAAAAATAATGTCATCAACATAAATTTGCACAATAAGAATATCTTTTCTACATGTTTTGTAAACAAAGTTGTGTCAATTTTACCTTTCTTAAAACCATTTGAAATCAAAAATGAAGAAAGTCTTTCATACCAAGCCCTAGGGGCTTGTTTTAAACCATAAAGAGCTTTATCTACTTTAGATACAAAATCCGGATGTGTAGGATCAACAAACCCGGGGGGTTGTTCAACATACACCTCCTCTTCAATAAAACCATTTAGAAAAGCACTTTTAACATCCATTTGAAACAATTTAAAATCTTTATATGAGGCAAATGCTAGTGTCATCCGTATGGCTTCAAGCCGTGCTACGGGTGCAAAGTTTTCTTCAAATCGATTCCTTCGATTTGAGTGTAACCTTGGGCAACTAACCTAGCTTTATTCCTAACAACGTTACCCGATTCATCCAACTTGTTCTTAAAGATCCACTTAGTACCAATTGTTGGTCTATCGTGGGGCCTAGGAACAAGGTGCCAAACTTGGTTGCGCTCAAATTGATTGAGTTCCTCTTGCATGGCTAGCAACCAATATGAATCGGCGTCGGCTTCGAGGACGTTCTTGGGTTCAACATGAGAAATAAATGCATAATGTCCACAATAATCATGAAGTTTAGAGCGAGTGGTTACCCCTTTTGATACTTCACCTATGACGAGGTCCTTGGGATGATGAGGATTGTATCTCCAACCCTTTGGAAGTTATTGAGTAGGCTCCACTTCATTTGTTTGATTTTCATTTCCTTGAGCCTCTTCTACTTTAGCTTCACTTCCTTCATCATCCTTTGGCTTGTCTCCCATAGTAGTAGTATCCTCCAAGGTCACTTTCTCCAAGCCTTCATCCAAAGCATCTATTTCTACAACATTCTTAACAAACAAGTTAGATTCTTCAAACTTAACATGTATAGATTCCTCAATAGTCAAAGATGATTTATTGAAGATTCTATAAGCCTTACTTGTATTAGAATACCCAACAAAAATTGCCTCATAAGCTTTAGCATCAAATTTTCCTAAATTATCTTTTGTGTTTAAAACAAAACATTTGCATCCAAAAACTTTAAAATATGAAACATTTGGTTTTCTAGAAAAGTACATTTCAAAAGAAGTTTTTGAAGTATTTTTACACAAGAAAACACGATTTGATATATAGCATGATGTATTTACGGCCTCGGCCCACAAATAATGTGGTAGACCATATTCACTTAGCATTGTCCTAGCCATCTCTTGTAAAGTTCGATTTTTCCGTTCAACTACTCCATTTTGTTGTGGAGTTCTAGGACAAGAAAGTTCATGCTTAATTCCATGTTCTTCACAAATGTGGTAAAGGGTTGGTTAATGAATTCACCTCCTCTATCACTTCTTATTCTTAAAATCGAACATCTTTTTCTTTTTCAACTCTTTTCTTAAAAGTTTGGAAATACGAAAATGCTTGATTTTTGTGTTCAAGAAAGAAAACCCAAGTAAAACGTGAAAAATCATCAACCAAAACAAATGTAAATCTATTCCCACTTAGACTTTTGGTTTGTGTAGGGCCAAATAGATCCATATGGATTAACTCCAAATGACGTGACGTCATGATATCCTTAATTGACTTGAAAGAAGACTTAGTTTGTTTCCCAAATTGACATGCGTCACAAACTCGGTCCTTTTCAAAACTCAAACAAGGAATACCTTTCACCATTTCCTTTGTGTTTAACCTAGATATGTGGTCAAATGAAATATGGCCTAATCTTCTATGCCACAACCAAGAGTCGTCATCGAGGGCTTTTAAACAAGTAATATTACAAGACATATTAGACATATCTATCATATAAACATTACTTTCACGAAAATCGGAAAACACACAAGTATTAGAAATTCTATCAATTACTTTACAAGCTATATGATCAAAAACAACATATAAACCTTTATCACAAAGTTGACTAACACTCAAGAGGTTATGCTTGAGTCCATCAACTAAAACTATATTTTCAATTAAAGGGGATGTGCCGAGTTTTACATTACCAATACCGATGATTTTACCCTTGGCATCATCTCCGAAGGTGACGGTGCCACCTTCATGGTATCTTGATAGGGATGCAAAGTTGTTGATGTCCCAAGTCATGTGCCTTGAGCAACCACTATCAAGATACCACAATCCTCTACGTCGTTGGGCTTTGGATGGTACCTATATCATTTAACAAAATTGTTAACTTTGGTACCCAAACTTTCTTGGGTCCTTGAAAGTTAGTGTTTCGAACCCATACATTATGATAAGATGCACTTAGTCTATCATAGTAAAATTGGCTAAGTGTCCTTTCCGCCCACAATGTGAACATGAGAACACTCTCCCATACATGAATGCATGAGCATGCTTTGGGAGTTTGCCACGATGTAAAGGTTGTGTGGTATGAACATGAGCATGAGCATGGTGAACATTTTTCTTAGGGGCTTGTTTCTTAGGAAACATGGCCTCTATCTTCTTCTTATCAAACTCACAATTTTTTAAAAACAATTCCCAATGATTCTATTCTTTCTTTAAGCATGGTAATCTCATTAGAATCAACTAGTGGGGACTTGCCTTTACAAGAAATCTTATACTTGTCAAAATCTTTTTGAGTGGAAACAAGAGTGGAAAGTAATTCATCCTTTTCTTTAGAAATAGTAAAGACTTGAAGATTAAGAGATTCATTTTCCTTTTTCATTTTAAATACTTTTTCTTTAGGGAATCATAATTATGTGATAATTCTACAAAAGCTTCTCCTAATTCATCCATGGAAAGTTCATCATTAAGAGAAGTGGAAGGGGTTACCTTGCTTGTGCTTTCATTAGCCATGAAGCACATGTTGGCGGTATCAATCTCCTCCTCGGATTCACTCTCGGAATCCCATGTAGCTTTCATTGCCTTCTTCTTGTAAGGCTTCTTTGAGGTGGAGGGCTTCACTTTATATCCGGACACTCCGCCACAATGTGTCCCGGCCTTTGACAATTGAAGCAAATAATCTTCCTTTCTTCTTTACCTCCTTGCCATCTCCTTCTTCCTTGAAATTTAGCCTTGTTGTACATCCTCCGGACGTTCTTCACAAGAAGTGAGAGCTCTTCGTCATCTTCTCTTCTCCATCATCTTCGTCGGAGTGTGTGGATTGGCTTTTGAAGGCTATTGTCTTCTTCTTGGAAGGAGCCATGTCCTCCCTCACTTTCCTCTCCATCTCATGGGTTTTGAGGTTCCCAATGAGACCAATTAGCTCCATCTCCTCCTTGTCATTGAGTTCCTTCAAGGTTGTTGCTTTTACTTCCCATGAAGGAGGAAGAGCCCGGATGATCTTTCTTACTCTTTGATCGTTGTCGATAGCATCACCTAGAGAGAAAGTCCATTAGTGATCTTTGTAAATCTTGTAACCATATCATCTATGTTTTCATTTTCTTGCATGCAAAAATTCTCATATTGGGACCGAAGAAGGTCAATCTTAGCCCTCTTCACTTGTGAGGTCCCTTCATGTGTAACTAGCAAATGTGTCTAAATTTCATATGCGGACTTGCAATGAATAACTCTAGCTATGTCATCATCATTAAGGGCTTGAAGTAGTGCATAGTGAGCCCTAGCATTGGCATCAAATTCTTTGGTCTCTATTTCGGACCAAGTGGATTCATCACCGGGGGTGCACTAAAGGGTTTGGTCACGGCCTTTGCAACTCGACTACCTAGAGATTGCAAGAAAACGGTCATCTTAACTTCCATATGGGAAAGTTAAGTCCATCAAACTTAGGAGGGGTTTTAATTCCATCGCCATTTTTACTAAGTGAATATGAATGAAATGATTAGCAAATTAGGATCTCTCTAAGGTTGTTAAGCCAAATCCTAGAGTCCAAGCTCTGATACCAATTGAAAAACACCTAGAGGGGGGTGAATAGGTGTTATTGCTAATCTAACAATCTTTTTAAAACTAAGTATGATGAATGATGCAACAATCTCTCAAACAAGACTAAGAGCCGAATACCCCGTGAGAGGTTCTGAACTCCTTCCTCCCAATTCCCCTTGAATGGGTTAGAGGTGCGCAATGCAACCTTGTTGTATGAGAATTGATCGAACAAAGCAAAGTATGATGGATGAATAGTGAGATGCACACAATATATCACAAGAATCACAAGCTTGAAATAAAAGCACAAAGGAAGAAACAAGATCACAAGCAAGTAATTGAAAGCAATATAGAGCAATAGAAATTTAAAAACAAGAATGGACACAAGGCAATCGCAAACACAAGATGTTTGTTTCGAGGTTCGAGCCACCGCTCTACTCCCCGCCTTCACCTCCGTGAAGGGTTTCCACTATCCACCGAGGACACCTTACAATGGTCTACCGAAGACCCGAGCACCGAGCTCCCCCAAGTACAATAACCTCTACCGAAGAGGTGTCTCCACAAGAACAAGAAGAGGAACAAGAACAAGAGTGATCACAACAAGATCACCAAACTCTTTTACAACACTCTCACTCTTTTTACAACTTCACTATAGAATGAGTTAGGGATTTTTGGCTCTATGAAGTGTAGTGAGAAAAACTCAGTTGTAGAGATGATTTTGCAAGGGAACACAACTGAAAAATAGCTCAAGAAAGAATTGAAAATGGAGAGCTTAAACACTTTTCTTTTCTCTTTTGAAAACTTTGAAAACTAGAGGATTTTTCTTAGTGTTTAGTAAGAGAGTCATCTCCTCTATTTATAGGGAGAAAAATAGGTTTAAAACAATTTATTTAGAGCTTATTTGCTCTGAAAAAGAACTGAAAAAACCTGTAAAAGTCTGCCAAAAACAGATCAAAAAAACAGATTTCAGAATTGCACAAAAGAGGAAAGAGTCGTTGGGCAGCAGCAGGCTTGGCGGTCGACCGGGCCGGTCGACCGCCAGCTCAGCTGGTCAAAGAGCCGTTGGCTCGGGTCTTCTGGCGGCGGTCGACCGGGCGGTCGACCCAGAAGACCGAGAGCAAACCTGCTCTCAGACCTTCCTCTAGCGATCGACCCAGAAAACCCGAGAGCACTCCTGCTCTCAGACGGTCGAGCGCTCGGTCACCGTAGGACGTGCACAGACGTGCACGTCCAGGCACAGTGGCCGGTCGACCGGGCCGGTCGGCCGGTTAGCCTGAAATAGGAAAACAGGGTATTTTTGACTTGAAAAATTTTACAAAATAATTTTTGACTTTACGTAAACTTAAGTAATATGCTAGTAGGGTATATAAACAATATCTAATCATGGTATTTATTTTTGTAAAAAATAGAGTCATGTAAATATATTTTTAGGCATGAAACCTAATTTAAAAAACATGAAAACTTAAATATAAAACACACATTTTAAACAAAACCAAATTTGTGTGTGTGTATCCTAGAGCCAATATCTAAAACTCAAACTTTAACATTCTAATTCTTACATT
>JAVJIF010025303.1:0-63365 GCA_038442645.1 Agave tequilana | reverse complement strand
TTGATGAGAGTGGACAAGTTCGAACGTTGATTGCCGAAAGGCATCCGTTCAAAGGGTAGAAAATTATTTCACGGACTCCATCCTATATCAGAACCTGAGGAGACTAATGAAACCCCGCAACCAGATGAGCCAGACTCTGGTAATGAGGCTGACATCGAGCCTGAAAAGAAGAGTGCCTGTGGAGCTAGAACCACTTGTAAAGAGCACTAATAGCTCGATGTTGATACCACCGACGATGCAGGCGGTTGGTATATTAATGAAGATTTAGATTTCGCGTATTTTCCTGCGTGTGAGTCTGATTCAATACCGTCAGATACTAGTACTGACGTAGACGAGGATGTATGGTCGGCAATGGGTGCTTTGACATCATTGCATGTACCAGTAAAATCATCTTTCGGGACGTACCAGGATAATGGTGACGCACAAAAGTCTGTATTCCTGGTTCCAGCCAGACGAAAAGGCCAGAGACCAATTCTATTTGGACGAATCTCGTCTGAACCAACGCCCCACGAAGAATCGGAAGGCGAAGAGGAGCCCCCGCAGTTCAATCATTATGAACCAAAAACGCTCAAGATGATGAAGCGTATGGGGTACGATTTAGCCAACGGACCCGGGTTGAACTTTAGCAAAGGAAAGAGATCGTTGCTTCGATCTTTTGTGCCGAAAGGGAAAGCACCTGATTATTATCATCAGACCCGCAGGGGGTTGGGCTATGTATCAACTCCAATCCCATCAGCCTCTGATTCTGAAGGATCGCCAAGCCACGATGGCTCTTCAGGCACGTCATCGTGGGAGTCAGATGTCAGTGTCGGCAACATCTTCAAAGGGCTTTCAATAAACATGGTTTCAACGAACCATCTGGAAGACGAAACGAAGAAATGATCCAGTCGGATACAGACCCTTGGATCAAACATCTGAATGCTCTCTGGGATATCCGTTTCGAACAGCGTGAGCCACCCACAAGATAAGGTTGTTCAAATCAACCTAGGAGATGAGGCCAGCCCTAAGCCCATCTTCATAAGTGACGGCCTGTCGCCTTCGGAGAAGAAGGATCTAATATCTCTTATACAAGAGTATATAGACGTCTTCGCCTGGAATTACGAGGACATGCTGGACTTGATCCTCAAGTGGCTATGCACCGCCTCAACATCAGTCCGGACGTAAAACCCGTCAAACAACAGCAGCGACGGTTTCGTCCAGAGATAATGGAGGCCATCTAATTAGAAGTCAAAAAGCTTATTGACTCTGGCTTCATCAGGGAGGAACAACATCCCGACTGGGTAGCCAATCGTGCCTGTTGCCAAGAAGAACGGGAAGATCCGGATCTGCATTGACTTCCGTGATCTAAATGAGGCCTGCCCCAAAGACGAATTCCCATTGCCAATCACAGATGTCATGATTGACAATACTTGTGGATTCGAACGAATGTCCTTCATGGACGGATTCTCAGGATACAATCAAATTAAGATGTACCCTGACGACGAAAACCACACCTCCTTCAGGACATCTCTAGGAGTATACTGCTACACTGTCATGTCATGCCCTTCGGTCTAAAGAATGCTGGGGCAACATACCAACGGGCCATGAACGCCATTTTCCATCGGCAGATACGCAAAACGGTGGAATGTTATGTCGACGACATTGCGGTAAAAAGCCGCACTAAAGGTGATCACATAGCTGACCTGAAAGCGGTCTTTGACATCATGCGGGCTCATCAATTGAAGATGAATCCCACCAAGTCCTTCCTGGGGTAGCCAGCGGAAAATTCCTAGGATTTGTGGTAACTTCCACCGGAATTCATTTGGATCCGGAGAAAGTTCGTGCCATTCAAGAAATGCAACCTCCAAGAAGCCTCAAGGAGCTCAGAGGATTACAAGGACGACTGGCGTACATCCGCAGATTCATCTCAAATCTCTCCGGGAGATGCCAACCTTTCGCTAAGCTGATGAAGAAGGGTGTTTCGTTCATTTGGGACGACGCTTGCCAACAAGCATTTGAGGAGATCAAACGATACCTCACCCAACCACCAGTCCTTGCAGCTCCGGTATCCGGAAAACCCTTCCTGGTGTACGTCCGATCAATGGATCATTCCTTGGGAGCTCTACTAGCTCAGAATGATGACCAAGAACGAGAACAAGCCATTTACTATCTAAGTAGAACAATGATCGGAGCCGAACATCGGTACAACCCGATCGAGAAGAAATGTTTGGCCCTGGTGTTCGCTATTCAGAAAATGCGACACTATCTGGTGGGCCAAACCATAAATGTCATATCAAAAGTCAACCCCCTGAGGTTACTCATGACAAAGCCTTCATCATTGAATGGCCGGCTGGCGAAATGGGCTATATTGCTCTCCCAATATGAGATGCATTTCCTGCCACAGAAAGCCATTAAAGGACAAGCGGTGGTGGACTTCTTAGCCGAACACCCAGATCCGAGGGCAGCTAAACTCTACGAGGATCTCCCAGATGAGGTCGTCGAAGTCTGCCTACTCAGACATCGTTCGAAGGTCAAGTATGGCAACTTTTCTTCGATGGTGCATCAAGGGCAAGCCCAAAGGGACACACAGTAGCGGGGGTAGGAGTAGTACTCGTTTCCCCACAAAATTACGTGATTCCCCGAGCTATCTCATTAACCGAGCCCTGTTCCAACAATGTGGCGGAATACAACGCTCTTCTGATTGGGATGCAATTCGCCGATGAGATTGGCGTTAAAAATCTCGAGGCATACGGTGATTCTAAACTCATCGTCAGCCAAGTTCGCGGAGAGTATGAGGTCAGACATGAAGATCTAGTACCCTACTACGACGCGACAATCCGCATGGCTGAGAAGTTTTCAAACTTCTACATTGACCATGTGCCGCGAAGCCAAAATGCGCATGCAGATGCACTCGCATCCCTCGCTGCTTCCCTAGCTCTCCCGGCTGGAGCAATGGAGAAAGTATTCGTCTATAGCCACGACCTATACTGTCCAAAAAATTTCCCCGGAGACTACCCAGGGTCAACGGGAGATCGTCGCGGTAAAGAAACACTTGAAGTGTCAACCGCTCCAGAGCTTAAAGACTGGCGATTTCCCTACATTGATTTTGTGTTATACGGCATTCTGCCTGAAGACACCAAGAGGAGGGCCGCCATTCGGAGGAAAGCCCCCAAATTCTACTATAATGCGATCACGCGAACATTGTATCGTCGATCGCATGACGGGATCCTGCTCCGATGCCTCTCATCAAAAGAAGCCCACGAAGTGTTGAAAGAAGCCCATGATGGCATGTGTGGAGCTCATCAACCTAGCCCAAAGCTGGCACATCGACTCCAAAGATTGGGTTACTATTGGCCCAAGATGATTGTCGACGCCATCGCCCTTGCCAAGAGATGTCACGCCTGTCAAATACATGGCGATTTCATCCACCAAGCACCAGGGCACCTCCACTCCACGACCTCTACTTGGCCGTTCGAAATGTGGGGGATGGACGTGGTTGGCCCCATCAGCCCGCCATCGTCGAAAGGACATCGGTTCATTCTAGCAATAACCGATTACTTCTCCAAATGGGCCGAAGCTGTTCCTCTAAAGGAGGTAAAATCGTCTAACGTGATCAAGTTCGTGAAACATCACGTTATCTACCGCTTCGGTGTGCCTCGGCGGATTGTCCGTGACAATGGACCCCAGTTCATCAGCCAGGCTTTCCAGAGATTCTGCGCCAAATTCAGAATCCAGAGCGTGTCATCAACGGCATACTATCCTGCCGCCAACGGCCTCGCGGAAGCTTTCAACAAGACCATTGGCAAGCTTCTCAAGAAATTCGTCTCGAAAAGTCAATGAGACTGGGACGATAAGTTGGGTGAATGCTTATGGGCCTATCGCACGACCGTACGAACCCCAACTAAAGCCATGCCATTTTCCTTGGTGTACGGATGTGAAGCCGTACTCCCACTGGAAATTAAAATTCCATCTCTGCGCGTTGCCCTGACAGCGGAGATGACAACAGAGGAGAAGCATCGACAGCGACTCCAGGAGCTGGAGGCCTTAGACGATAAGCGTCTGCAGGCCCAGCAGCAAATCGAGCTTTACCAAGCTCGCATCACCAGAGCCTTCAACAAGAAAGTCAAAACACGAACTTTCAAGAAAGGCGACATTGTTTTAGCTGTCCGAAGACCCATGGTCATGACGCACAAGACGAAAGAAAAATTCCAACCCAAATGGGAAGGACCGTTTGTAGTAGAGTCAGTCTACTCAAATGGATCGTATCGCCTCATAACCTCGAATGGCGATACACTCATGATGCCAATCAATGGCAAATTCTTGAAGAAATACTATCCCTAGATGGTATTCTTCCACCGATCAAGTTAAAAATACACCTCTGATCAGAAACATCCGACGCCTTCGACGGCTAAGGATAGAGGAAAATGTTGGCTGTTAAGCCCAACATAAGTCCTCAACAACTCATCATGCTGAGGGGAATAGCATGGCTAGCCCAACTCAAACGGTAGTTGGTAAAGGCACCTCAAATCCGTTGATAGCTGAGGGTTTGCTAAAAATCCCCCCAATCAAGTTAAGAGTACACCTCTGATCAAACATCCGACGCCTCCAATGGCTAAGGATAGAGGGAAATGTTGGCTTTTAAGCCCAACATAAGTCCTCGACAACTCATCATGCTGAGGGGAATAGCATGGCTAGCCCAACTCAAACGGTAGTTGGTAAAGGCACCACAAATCCGTTGATAGCTGAGGGTTTGCTAAAAATCCTAAGTGGACCTAATTCTACTCTTCCCTCCAAAATCCCTTACCAATTCTCATCCATAGAATGGTAGGACCACAAAATGCAATCATTACTACGTTAACACTATACCTCTAGTAATGAATACTTATTGTCGAGTACAAGCTTTGCTTGTCACCTCTACATAGAGTAGCAAACTTCAAAATTTGCCAAGTTAACACTATACCTCTGGCACTTCAAAGTCACTTGTCAATTCTCATCAATAGAATGACAGGGCCTCAAATCGCTCTTATCACGAGCTAGATTCTTGTCAAGTTAATATCACACCTCTGACAAACTACTGTTTAAGTTAACATTACACCTCTAAACAGTACATCGAGTTTCTGTCAAGTTAATATTACACCTCTGACAGCCACCTTTCTTCAGACTTCCATGTCGAAGCTGAAATGGACGATGCCAAGTTAACACTACACTTCTAGCATCCGAGTCATTGCTAAGTTCAACAATACACCTATGGCCACGACCTTTCCTCGACTGACTTCTTTGTCTAAGCCGAGATGACTAATGCCAAGTTCAACACTACACCTCTAGCATTATCCTCACTGTTAAGTTAAACATCACACCTATGACAGTGACTCCCTCAGTTTTCCCAAATAAAACTGAGATGCTGATGAGTTAAGTTAACACTACACCTCTAACTCACATCCTTGTCAAGTTAACATTACACTTCTGACAAGACGACTTCTAAACCGTTAAGTTAATATCACACCTCTAACGGTAAGGACTTCCCTAGATTCCCCGCGAGTCTAGTTTCATTTGATATTCTCCCCAACAGAGTATCAAATTCATTCAGAAGCATTGTTAGGTTAACATTACACCATTAACAATGTTTTCGTCAAACTCCCCGGCTGATCTTAAATCAAGTTGATCATAAATCCTTGATAAAAGTTCCATCTTTCCTGGGGGTACGAACTCCACTTGTCACTTTCTTTTACAAAGTGGCAGGTCCACCAAAAATCATCCATCCCTGTCAAGTTAATATTACACCTCTGACAGTATCATGAAAGTTCCTGAAATAGGATCTTTCCTTGCAAATTTTGACTTATTGAAATTACCATCATCATTTTGATAAAGTCAAAAGATTCCTTGCTTCTACATGTCTGACTGAAGATGAAAAATTCAAGACAATGAAGGAAGCAAAAAGAAAAGTGTCACTTTTATTTATATATCCAAACATATGAAAGTGATACAAAACGCTCTCTTATACAATAAGATTGAGTGTTACAATTAAGGAGTACAAAGAAGTCCCTCTCTCTCTCAGAGGCCGTACTCACTCCTTGAAACCGCATCTGATCCCAGGTGCACAATTGAAGCCGATTGCGCCATGGCGATGACGCAAAAGTCGAAAGCGCCCTAGCTGACTAAAGCTAAGGGCAATGGCGTTCTTAAGGTCCGGCGGCAGCAGGAAGTCCTGCAACCCTTCATTTCATCACCATCCCTTTCCCCAGCATCCAAGAGACATCGACTGTCCTCGATGTCACTTCTGGAGTAGGGAGAGGAAGAGGATCTCTCCGCCACCACAACCTTCAGAACCTCCTCGCCGTCATATTCAACCTGACCATCTCTTGCCACCAGACATGTTCAGTGCTGAAGATCTGAAGAGACCTTAGCGAGGGTTGGGTCCTCGTCAGAGATATAATTTAATCTCTCACAAACGACGAGGACCATAATTTAATCTCTCACAAACGAACATGGAGCAAGTCGTCGGCCGATATATTCTTTCTGGGGCCCAGCAAACCTGAAAAAGGACGTCAAGCCAACCTGCAAAGAATAAACAAGAGAGTCAGAAAATCTGGAACTCAGTACATTTTTTATAAAGAAAACTGAGTAACAGAACGCGGCAGCAATTCTAGACTTCAGACGCGGGAATGACCCGCACAGTCAAACAGACGCGAGTCAAAACTATGGAACATGCGGGATCCAAACGCGGCCTCAGTTGCACCCGCGCCTAAGGCACCAGACGCGAAAAACTTCAGAACGCTGAAAAATGCCATCTCTCTGTTGGGGGAACAGGAGTTGCAAGATTCAGGTCTGAAACGCGCCAATGCAATAGCCATGAAACGCGACGAGCAAAGCCAGCGTCAAGCGCCCGCGCTCAGAGAAATTCAAGTCACTGGCACAAATTCCAGAACAGGAATGCACCAGGACTTCATTTAGATGGTTATGTCAAAGGTCAGGCAATGCACATCATCGGGGGACATACCAGCAGAGACCTCTGTCCAGAGTTGGCCTCTCTGCGCCCGAACGCAGACATGCAAGATGATCTAAGAGGCGGTTCTTCTTGAAGAGACCAAACAGAAGCATAGAGCTCTGGGTCATCTTCATCCGCAGGGTCACCTTCATCCATGGAGACGGAATCCCTATCAAAGAAACTCTGAAGAAGGCAGGACTTCTCGCAGCAAACAAAAGAGAAACAATCCAAATTTGGATTCTTGAAAGGGGACGCACCCTATTTATAGGCAGTCCCTAGGAACTGCCATTAATGGTGCGTCAATCGGAACCGTCGCGCACAGCTGTCAAAGCCCAATCAAAAATGGATGCGTGGAACGCTGCTTTGGAAACCGTCGCGAGCGCCGGTTTTCAACCGCCCGCTTCAGTTTTGCATTTAAGGGCATTAACGCCTGAGTCCAATGAGGAGTCGACGCGTGGATAACCGCCTGGGGAATCAACGGATGACCCGAAATCCCAATCGACAGCGGAGACTTGACGTTCAAAGATCTTCTAAAAATCTTTTAAGTCAGGCTGCATTGAACGCAGGAGGAAGAGTCGCGTCCCTTCAGCAGACAAGGCTGTGTCTCTTGTTTCTGCTCGATCCGCGTCAGATTCACGTTATTCACGGCCGCGTTTAAATTTGTGATTGACGCTGCGTCTCATCCCATGGGTTGACGACCGCGTCTCACTTTATGGATTAAATGCCGCGTCTCATCAAGAAGGCCGCGTATCAATCCGTGATTGACGCTGCGTCTCAGCAAAAGAACTTAGTAAAATCTAAGCTTCGATGGACTGACGACCGTGTTTCACTCTATGAAAGGATGGCCGCGTCTCACCCTGTGATTGACGCTGCGTCTCGCCCAAAAGACTTGGTGAAATCCAAGTCCCTATAGACTGATGAGCGCGTCTCATTCTATGGCTAATGCCGCGTCTCACCAGGGCCGCGTCTCATTAAAGAACTTAGTCCTACCTAAGTTCAATATTCACAACCAGTGACCAAAAGTTGGACTCATCCACGACAAGACAAAGAAAGTGGGACAAAAGCTTCAAAGAAAACTTCTACTATATCAAAAATGATAGAAGTGGATACAAACACTCTGAATAAATAGAGTGTCCCTTTTCTTTACAAAAAGAGAAAAGAAAAGAAGGCTAAATGTCCTGGTTCGCCAAGGAACGGATTTGTTCCCTAAGGCGGTGAATCTTGTGTTGGCGCGTCCTCTCAGCCTCCATAATGGCCCGGTCCCGCAGCTCCGCCTCAGATAAGAAATTTCTGGCAGCCAGCTGCATCCGCAGAGATTCCACCCGGGAAGAATGAAGAGACAGACTCTCTTCAGCTCGTGCCTTGGCAGCTCGTTGCTCCTCAAGCTCCTTTTTGAGGGTAACAAGCTTCTCCTCATTGAGCACAATAACAGCTTCCGCCTTGTCGATGGTGTCTCGAGCCTTGAGGATGACTTGCTCCGTGCTCTCCACGGTAAGCTCGGATTCCCTCGAATCGCCGGCTAATTTCTGAAATTCAGCCTGGGAATATTCGAGGTCGCGGATCTCGGCAGCGATTTGTGCCTCCGCCTCCTGTCGCTCTCGTTCTTGAGCAGCTAAGAGCCTAGTCAAGGTGGCCTGAGCCTCACCGAAAGAGCCAGCATCTTCCAAAAACTCCAGCTCCCGCAGGTTGTCTCCCAGTTGCCCCACCACCCGTAGGCACGCTTCAGCAAGTGAAGGGCCTCCCGTCAATTCGACGTTTACGGCCATGTTTTCAAGAAGCCTCCGGGCGAATTGGAAGGTGCTGCTTCCACGTAAGATGAGATCAATGCATGATCCCATCGAAATGAAGAACTGCTGCACCATCTGACGTGCCAGATCCCCCATATCTTCACCACCTGGGAAGCTTCTCGACCCCTTTTCTGTCACGGGATAAGGGATGTAGGGCGGGTCGTCTCGCACAAGAGCCGTTGTAACGCCCCGATTCCACTGATACGGGGACGTCACTGCGACATATATACGTAGGTCAGAAAGTGCCCCCACGTATATACGCTAAGCATAAAAGTACAACCAGGATCAGAGTACACGACAAAGCGTGGTATCATACATATATGCCAACACAAGAAGTACATATACAAAGTTATACAGGATGATAAACTATTACACTTTACAAGTGTCATTTATCATAACCAAGTCCAAAAGAACAATATACAATATGTATACAAAAGCTCACGAGTAAAAAGATGATCCCGTGAATCAAAAGGGAAGAGTCTAGCACGAGGGGACTGGGACTAATCAGCCTGCTCTCTAAAATACGCTTGGTCCTCTGTGGATGGCTCCACTTCGTTCCAAGCTTCGGAATCTGAATGTGCAAATCCGAGGAATCAAGACATATAACAATAAACAACTACAGCCAAGTGGCTAAGAGACATGAATAAGTAAGATGGAACAATATCAGGAATATCAACTAACAAGTATGAAAAGCATGAAGAGATAAAATCTTAATATGATATATCTACAGTTAACGTCTTATTATTATTACTTGTCTTACTCTGATATCTAGCTATGTGACCCAGCGTCCCAGAGCACATAGATCCATATCCTAGTAAAGCAAGGTTGTTATTGGAAATCAGCGGTTGTATCGACGAACTATGTTTACAGTGGACCCCGTACATGCCCGGGATAACGGTCCAGGATTGTTCCGTTGCTTGGTGACGGAAGCCAGCCGTTAGGCTAAACAGGAGGGACTTATGTATGCCCTTATCATGATGGTACCAGTAATAGAGGGAGCAAGCACTCCCCTCGGTCCCCTGGAGGCCCACAGGTCAGACCGGAACATGAGTTGCACAACATTCCTAAAAGCCACTGTAAACACGAACACATATCGATATCCGCATGTTTTCCCCCGACCCGATATAAGTTGGTCCATTTTATACAAAAGTTGAATGCATCATGCTTGGTGTAAGTGATGGCATGATAAGATGGTGACATATATCAATTAACAAGTCCTAAATTGAGAATATATGATAACGAGTCATGAAGTATCAAGTGGTGAGATCCATCAAGTAACATGTCATGTAAAATCAGTTATGAAGTATAAACATGAATAATATATCACACATGTATCAAGGATGAGATACAATTTCAGAAAGGAAAAAGAATCAGAAATTTTGGCCCAGAATTAGCCTATCGGTCGACCTCCGGTCGACTGCCGGTCGACCGAAGATATGCCGAGACTTGGGTTTTTTGGTCGGTCGACTGCCGGTCGACCGACAATTCCCAAAGCTCCAGGTCGGTCGAGTGTGTCGGTCGACTGCCGGTCGACCGGCACAACGCCGTAACTTGGGTTTTCTCAGCGGTCGACTGCCGGTCGACCGCCAACTCAAAACTGTGCACGTTTGTGCACGTCGGTCGACCGCTCCCTAATACCGGTCTACCGAAGTTCTGAAATCTGCTGCTGTTTGGTCAAAAACATATTTTGTTGAAGTTGATTTTGATAGTCTAAAAATATGATTTTTATGACATATAGGGACACGATTTGTCAACACAAGTATACAAAGGAGTTGTCTAGTCTTGGTGAGTAAAAATACTCACTTCGAACGGTTATGTGAAGCTTTACACGTTCGAAGAGTTCGAGGTCGACGAAAAGCGCCGAAGTGATCCTCGACGATATTGCGGACGATCCCAATCCAACGAAGTAGTGGTTGCTTGGGATGGAGATGAACCTAGGTATTGTTTTGGAGTTAGGGTTTGAGTTGGAGAAGGAGAAGGATTTTGTAAAGGCTAAATTCTTGGTGAAGTGAAAAAAGATATAAAATGTAAAGGATTTGTTTAAATAGGGTTTGGATTTGTAAAGGAGATGTAATTAAATAGAAGAGAGGGGTTTTTGTGCAAATAGGGGAGGTGAGGTGTCTCTTGGCCAATCAAAAATTGCCAAGTGGGGGTGAGGTGTTCTCTTTGGCCAATCATGGCTTGCCAAAGAGATGGTGAGGTGGAGGGTATTAATGAGGAAGAGTGTGGAAAGTGGAAAGGTGGAAAAAGTTGGAATTTTGGAAAATAGAAAATCCTTTAGCTTAGGGAGGAAGTAAAGGAAAATAGAGAAAAGGAAAAAGGAAAAGAATTTGTAAAAGAGAAGATATTTTCTCTAACTTGAAAAATGAAAATATTGAAAACACGGATTCCTAGGTTAAAGTCGAGTATGCGGGAAAACATTTCGGAAAATACCGAAATCGTCCGAAATTCAAGTATCTCGGAACGACTCGTAAATTTCACCAAAAATCAATAATAATATAAGAAGACTTATAATGAAATCCTTTTTAAAGAAATACCTTATAGATTTAAATCTAAAAATCCCGGAATCAGCTACCTACCGACTCCGAAAGAATTTTCATAAATTCATAAAATTCTTAGAAAAAGAATGTAGATAGGAAATATGATTCTAAGAGATAATGTCTAAAGGACTTTCTAGAAATTCCTAACTGTTTGGAAAATAAAAATTCAGGAATCGATCAGCGGCACTGGTCGACACCGGTTTTGGAGAAATTCATTTAAATTCAAGAAAATTCCAGAAATTCACATAAAATCTAATATATTAGAAAATGATATTTGAAATTGAAATTGGTCAAATACGGGAAGTAAATCGAAAAATACGATTGGAAAGTTGAATACGCAACTAAGTACGTATTCCGAAAACGGGGTATTACAATCTACCCACCTTACAAAAATTTCGTCCTCGAAATTTCGTAAAGTGAAAGGTAGAAAGGTAACAAGTAGAGAAGGATAAGATGGAAGATAACTGTAGAGAAGAATAGAAGGAAAGAGTCTTACCAAATCAAGATGTGAAGAGTTGAGGGTAACGCTCTCGGATAACGTCCTCTCGTTCCCAAGTGGCTTCTCCTGGTGCATGCCTGTTCCAAGACACCAACACTAATGGTATAGCCTTGTTCTTCAGTGTCTTCACACTCTTATCCAATATGGCGATCGGCTGCTCTTGATATGATAAGTCCGGTTGCAGCTCCAGTTCGGAATGATCTAGAATATGACTATCATCCTTTACATACTTTCTCAACTGTGATACGTGGAAAACATTGTGCACTCCGTCCAAAGATGGAGGCAATGCCAATCTGTAAGACACATCTCCCACTCGATCCAATATCTCGAATAGGCCGATATATCTTAGACTTAACTTTCCACGAACACCGAACCGGATTACTCCTCTGGTAGGTGATATCTTCAAAAACACATGATCTCCAACCTGGAATTCCAATGGCCTCCTCTGTGAATCTGCCCAACTCTTCTGCCGACTCTGAGCTGCCTTGAGATGATCTCTGATAACTCTAACTTTCTCTGTGGTCTGAATCAGGATCTCTGGTCCCAATAATCTCCTCTCACCGACTTCATCCCAACAAATTGGTGACCTGCACTTCCTTCCATATAATGCCTCAAAAGGTGCCATCTTGATACTTGCCTGATAGCTGTTGTTATAAGAAAACTCAGCCAAGTGAAGATGATCTTCCCAAGATCCCTTAAACTCAATCATGCAGGCCCTAAGCATGTCTTCAAGGATCTGGATGGTCCTCTCAGATTGTCCGTCTGTCTGAGGATGATATGATGTACTGAATTTCAGACGAGTTCCCAGACTTTCTTGGAGACTCTCCCAGAAATGGGATCTGAATCTGGTGTCTCTGTCTGATACAATGCTGACTGGAACTCCATGTAGACGAACTATCTCCTTCATATACTTGTCTGCCAGGACCTCTGTTGTCTGACCCACCCTGAATGGTATGAAGTGAGCTGACTTGGTGAGGCGATCAATGATTACCCACACAGTATTATTGCCTTTGGGACTACGAGGTAATGCCGTGAAAAATCCATAGTGATGTGCTCCCACTTCCATTCGGGTATTGGCAAAGGATGTAGAAGTCCAGCTGTCCTTTGATGTTCAATCTTTATCTGCTGGCACACCAAGCACTTGGCAACAAACTGAGCTATCTCCCTCTTCATAGCATTCCACCAAAACTGCTTCTTCAAGTCCTGGTACATCTTGTTTCCCCCTGGGTGTATAGAATAGGATGAACTGTGTGCTTCTGCTAAAATCTTCTGTCTAACATCTCCTTGGGGAACACAAAGTCTGCTATCAAAATACAAGGCACCATCTGGATGAATACAGATATCAGTCCTCAATCCAGCCTCTACCTGAGATCTGAACTTCTGTAATCTGGGGTCCTCTTTTTGAGCTTCCTTGATCTCATCTATCAATGATGACTGAATCTGTAAAGTCATGAACTGTCCTGCCTTCTCAGCTCCTCGAACTATCATCAAGTCCAATCTGATGAAGTCTTGAATCAACTCCTCCTGCTGAGTAAGTTGGACAAGCACTCTGTTCTCTGGCATCCTGCTCAGTGCATCTGGAACTGTATTGACCTTGCCTGGATGATATTGCAAGTCAATATCATAGTCTACCATAAGCTCCAGCCACCGCCTCTGTCTCATGTTCAACTCTTTCTGTGAGAAGATATACTTGAGGCTCTTGTGATCTGTATATATCAACACTTTATCTCCCAGAAGATAATGCCTCCAAATCTTCAAGGCAAAGATCACTGCTGCTAGCTCCAAGTCATGAGTTGGGTAATTCCGCTCATGAGTCTTCAGTTGCCTTGATGCATATGCTATGACATGATTATGTTGCATAAGTACACATCCCAGGCCTTTACCTGATGCATCACTAAATATGACCATCCCTCCTCTCCCTGAGGGAGTCCTCAAGATTGGAGCTGAAATAAGCCTCTGCTTCAACTGCTCAAATGCTGCAGTACACTCTTCAGTCCATATGTACCTTTCTCCTTTCCTGGTAAGCTTGGTTAACGGGGCTGCAATCCTAGAGAAATCTTGGACAAAGCGTCTGTAATATCCAGCTAGTCCGAGAAAACTCTTAATCTCAGTCACCGTCCTTGGAGTAGGCCAATCCTTCACTGCCTGGACTTTGCTAGGATCAACTGAAATTCCTTCCGCTGAAACCATGTGTCCAAGGAAGGCTATGCTGTCCAACCAGAATTCACACTTGCGTCTCTTGGCATGAAGCTGCTCCTGCTGGAGAGTCTGCAATACAATCCTCAAATGTTCTGCATGCTCCTTGTTGTCCTTTGAATAGATCAAGATGTCGTCTATGAAAACAACAACAAACTGATCCAAGTAGGGCGAGAACACTCGGTTCATCAAATCCATGAAAACTGCAGGGGCATTGGTGACTCCGAAAGGCATAACTAGAAACTCATAGTGGCCATAACGGGTCCTGAATGCCGTCTTCAGAATATCCTCCTTCTTCACCCTCAGCTGATGGTAACCCGACTGTAAATCCAATTTAGAGAACACACGGGCTCCATGAAGCTGATCAAATAGATCATCAATTCTGGGTAAGGGATACTTGTTCTTGATGGTAACTTTGTTCAATTCCCTATAATCAATACAAAGTCTCTTACCACCATCCTTCTTGTTCGCCAATAGCACTGGAGCTCCCCATGGTGAAGTGCTTGGCCGAATCAATCCCTTGTCTGAGTAATCCTGCAGTTGCTTCTTCAAAATCTCTAACTCTGTCGGTGCCATCCTATACGGAGCCTTGGATATAGGAGTTGCTCCTGGAACTGTATCAATGGAGAACTCAATCATCCTTTCCGGTGGAAGTCCCGTGATCTCAGCAAACACTCCTGGGAATTCATCCCACACGGCACTCCCTTCTGAACCTCCGAAGTAGTCATCTGAGTCTTTCCCTTGGTGGTCTTCACTTCTCCACTAAACTGGAACTCAGGCTGAAGGGGAATTCTGAAATTAATCTTCTTCTCCCTACAGTCAATCACTGCATAGTACTGACTGAGCCAGGTCATGCCTAAGATTACATCGTACCCTTTGGTGTCTAGTACGAGCATATCTATGGCCAAAGTCTTATCACAAAGCTCTACTGGACAATCAGTACAAACTCTAGAAGATATGACTACCCCATTCCCTGTACTTATCTCCCATTTGTGGTCTAAAGATCTAACAGGAATAGAATGCAATGCCACAAAATGCTCGGAGATATAACAGTGGGAAGCACCTGAATCGAAAAGAGCGAGAACAGGTATTGAATGAACTCTGATGTTACCTGTTATCACTTCCTCTGAAGCTTCAGCCTCCTCTGCTGTCAGATTGTAAGCCTGACCTCTACCACGCCCTGCTGCAGTCTTGGCTCCTCTCTGGACTGGGCGAACAACATGCTGTGGAGGAAGGGGAAGAGCTCTCCTCATCACTGGTCCCTGGTTCCTCTGCCCAAGTGGCCCTGGTAGCACTCTCTGTCCATTGGGTCCTGGAAGTGCTGGCAAAGTCTGGTTGGCTATCCCCAATCTCCTGTGTGGACAAGCCTCTATAGAATGATCTCGTGATCCACACACCAAACATAACCCATTTGCCCTCCGGCAATTCTGACGAATGTGCCCTGGCTTCTGACAATAACTGCAGAAGGTAAATGGTTGGGCCGTCTGGTAAGGAGCTGGTCTGAAAGGTTGCCTCATCTGGACCTTGGCTGCTCTGTATGGGCCTCCTCTTCCCATTGGTACAAATGGCCTCTTCATGGCCTGATTCCTCATCTGGTTCTCTTGCTTCTTCTCTAACCCACGCTCCACCTCTCGAGCGATGGTGAGAACCTCTGAATAGGTCTTCAGTTGTTGGGGCATCAAGAAGACCTGTATGTCCATCTACAGGCCCTGCTGGAATCGGCTTGCCCGCTTCTCCTCATCCGTCACCATGTACGGGGCAAAGCGGCTGAGTCTGAGAAACTCCACGGCATACTCATCCACGGACTTGTTCCACTGCTGGAGTCTGATGAACTGCTCCTCCATGTCCTTCTGAGCAGTAGCAGGGAAGAATCTGCTGTAGAAACTCTTGGAGAACGTGTCCCAAGTGACAGGCCTCTCCAATCTGGCCTCCTCTGCAAGCCACCAAGTTCTGGCTATATCCTTCAACTGAATCTTGGCGACTTCAACTTGGTTCTCCTTTGGCACCCTGGCTGCATTCAGCAGATCTGATGTATCTGTTAGCCATTGCTCCGCATCCAAGGGCTTCTCTTCTCCCGTGAATATAGCAGGCTGCAGTCTTCTGAAGTCCGATACATTCCCCGGCCTCTGTTCCTTTGGAGCTGCTAACTCCTGCCGGAGAAGTTCCGTCTACTGCTGCTGGTTCTCCATCATGGTCTGAATGACCTTCAGAATGTCCACATTCTCTCCTGTGGGTCCAGTCGATGCCTGCCCGACGTTATTACGACTCGTCCTCCTCTCCATACCGAATTGAATAGACTGGAATTGGAAACAAATGGAAGGAGTTTAGGACACAAGGGAATGAATCAAGGAAGGAATCAAGAAGGACTTAATAACTTTGTACATTATAGTTGGCATTAGCAAATTACTAAAATTTGCTACTTGATAGTACTTTAGGTTTGAGAGCCTAAGCTCTGATACCAACCTGTAACGCCCCGATTCCACTGATACGGGGACGTCACTGCGACGTATATACGTAGGTCAGAAAGTGCCCCCACGTATATACGCTAAGCATAAAAGTACAACCAGGATCAGAGTACACGACAAAGCGTGGTATCATACATATATGCCAACACAAGAAGTACATATACAAAGTTATACAGGATGATAAACTATTACACTTTACAAGTGTCATTTATCATAACCAAGTCCAAAAGAACAATATACAATATGTATACAAAAGCTCACGAGTAAAAAGATGATCCCGTGAATCAAAAGGGAAGAGTCTAGCACGAGGGGACTGGGACTAATCAGCCTGCTCTCTAAAATACGCTTTGTCCTCTGTGGATGGCTCCACTTCGTTCCAAGCTTCGGAATCTGAATGTGCAAATCCGAGGAATCAAGACATATAACAATAAACAACTACAGCCAAGTGGCTAAGAGACATGAATAAGTAAGATGGAACAATATCAGGAATATCAACTAACAAGTATGAAAAGCATGAAGAGATAAAATCTTAATATGATATATCTACAGTTAACGTCTTATTATTATTACTTGTCTTACTCTGATATCTAGCTATGTGACCCAGCGTCCCAGAGCACATAGATCCATATCCTAGTAAAGCAAGGTTGTTATTGGAAATCAGCGGTTGTATCGACGAACTATGTTTACAGTGGACCCCGTACATGCCCGGGATAACGGTCCAGGATTGTTCCGTTGCTTGGTGACGGAAGCCAGCCGTTAGGCTAAACAGGAGGGACTTATGTATACCCTTATCATGATGGTACCAGTAATAGAGGGAGCAAGCACTCCCCTCGGTCCCCTGGAGGCCCACAGGTCAGACCGGAACATGAGTTGCACAACATTCCTAAAAGCCACTGTAAACACGAACACATATCGATATCCGCATGTTTTCCCCCGACCCGATATAAGTTGGTCCATTTTATACAAAAGTTGAATGCATCATGCTTGGTGTAAGTGATGGCATGATAAGATGGTGACATATATCAATTAACAAGTCCTAAATTGAGAATATATGATAACGAGTCATGAAGTATCAAGTGGTGAGATCCATCAAGTAACATGTCATGTAAAATCAGTTATGAAGTATAAACATGAATAATATATCACACATGTATCAAGGATGAGATACAATTTCAGAAAGGAAAAAGAATCAGAAATTTTGGCCCAGAATTAGCCTATCGGTCGACCTTCGGTCGACTGCCGGTCGACCAAAGATATGCCGAGACTTGGGTTTTTGGTCGGTCGACTGCCGGTCGACCGACAATTCCCAAAGCTCCAGGTCGGTCGAGTGTGTCGGTCGACTGCCGGTCGACCGGCATAACGCCGTAACTTGGGTTTTCTCAGCGGTCGACTGTCGGTCGACCGCCAACTCAAAACTGTGCACGTTTGTGCACGTCGGTCGACCGCTCCCTAATACCGGTCGACCGAAGTTCTGAAATCTGCTGCTGTTTGGTCAAAAACAGATTTTGTTGAAGTTGATTTTGATAGTCTAAAAAATATGATTTTTATGACTTAGGGACACGATTTGTCAACACAAGTATACAAAGGAGTTGTCTAGTCTTGGTGAGTAAAAATACTCACTTCGAACGGTTATGTGAAGCTTTACACGTTCGAAGAGTTCGAGGTCGACGAAAAGCGCCGAAGTGATCCTCGACGATATTGCGGACGATCCCAATCCAACGAAGTAGTGGTTGCTTGGGATGGAGATGAACCTAGGTATTGTTTTGGAGTTAGGGTTTGAGTTGGAGAAGGAGAAGGATTTTGTAAAGGCTAAATTCTTGGTGAAGTGAAAAAAGAAATAAAATGTAAAGGATTTGTTTAAATAGGGTTTGGATTTGTAATGGAGATGTAATTAAATAGAAGAGAGGGGTTTTTGTGCAAATAGGGGAGGTGAGGTGTCTCTTGGCCAATCAAAAATTGCCAAGTGGGGGTGAGGTGTTCTCTTTGGCCAATCATGGCTTGCCAAAGAGATGGTGAGGTGGAGGGTATTAAGGAGGAAGAGTGTGGAAAGTGGAAAGGTGGAAAAGTTGGAATTTTGGAAAATAGAAAATCCTTTAGCTTAGGGAGGAAGTAAAGGAAAATAGAGAAAAGGAAAAAGGAAAAGAATTTGTAAAAGTGAAGATATTTTCTCTAACTTGAAAAATGAAAATATTGAAAACACGGATTCCTAGGTTAAAGTCGAGTATGCGGGAAAACATTTCGGAAAATACCGAAATCGTCCGAAATTCAAGTATCTCGGAACGACTCGTAAATTTCACCAAAAATCAATAATAATATAAGAAGACTTATAATGAAATCCTTTTTTAAGAAATACCTTATAGATTTAAATCTAAAAATCCCGGAATCAGTTACCTACCGACTCCGAAAGAATTTTCATAAATTCATAAAATTCTTAGAAAAAGAATGAAGATAGGAAATATGATTCTAAGAGATAATGTCTAAAGGACTTTCTAGAAATTCCTAACTGTTTGGAAAATAAAAATTCGGGAATCGATCAGCGGCACTGGTCGACACCGGTTTTGGAGAAATTCATTTAAATTCAAGAAAATTTCAGAAATTCACATAAAATCTAATATATTAGAAAATGATATTTGAAATTGAAATTGGTCAAATACGGGAAGTAAATCGAAAAATACGATTGAAAAGTTGAATACGCAACTAAGTACGTATTCCGGAAACGGGGTATTACAGCCGTGCTGGCCATCGATACGACAAGAGCAAGACTGCCCACTGACGCTTCCGGAGGCACTACCTCTGCAGGAGCCTCCACAACCGACGAGGGAGTAGTAAGCACAACTTCCTCAGGAACCTCCACCGGGACTTGAGCTGGACGGGTACTGATGGTCGGACTCTCCACCCGGACCTCCTCAGCCTCAGCAGTTGCCTCTTCTCCTTGCCAAGTGGAAGCATCCCCAGCTTCAGCAGTAACCTCTTCGCCCGGCAGAATGAGAGCCTCCTCAGCCTCAATGGCTGCTTCCCCTCCTGGCAAAGTGGAAGGCTCCCCAACTTCAACAGCTGCCCCACTGAGGTTATCTCAGCAGCCGAAGTCTCAATTCTCTCGGGCTGAGCCAACTCTTTCACCATCTCCTCGATATGCAAGGAGGCGGTAGCTTTGGCGCCTTCAGCTGACCCTGCAGCAGAAATGAAGAATGTCAGAACATCCTCTTCAATATGCAAAGAGAAGATTAGACATGAGATGGAAAGAGTACCTTCAGCCGGAGCAATTGCTACAAGTAGCGATGGCGCCATCGACGGCTCGCCCCCATACATTTCCTCCTCCGAGATGTGTGAGAACTTACTCGGATCAGGAAGAGCGGGTTCATCGTCATAGTCGACCTCGTCTTCAAAGGCGCTTTCCCCCGATAATGAGGAAGACGACGGCTCAACGCGAGGAAGCTCCGCAGCAGGAGCCTTACCTCCAATCACTCCAGTGGTAGGACTAGGGTCAACCGCCCTAGGATTGGAAATGAAGACGTTAGGAGACCCCGTCTGTTGTGCCTCATCCCTCTCTTCATGAGTAGAAGAAGGCTCGGGTTGAGCTGAGATGCCTGCAATCTCAACATCCCCTCCAGTCATTATGTCGACCTCCGGTGACTCGGCATCCTCAGCAACAATGGGTTGCTCAACGAGCTCCCCTTCCTCCACAACCCCGTAGCCTCTGCTGTGCGACCTAGGGACACGAACTAAACGGGGGGAATCTTCATCTGCTAGCGGTTCCTCAACTCTGACAGGGACGTCTTTAGGAGGAGCCTCAATGCCAACAGAGGTGTCTCCGGATTGAGAGACTTCAGCTGCCAAGTCTCTCCTAACCTTCTTCGGGGCTGGCTCAACAATAGAAGTAGAGCGTTGATGACGCTTACTCGCTAACTGCTTAGACCTCTTTGCCCACGGCTCCTCCCTCGTTGTTGGTGGCTCCGCCCTCGGCGCTCGTGGCTCTGCCCTTGGTGGTCGTGGCTCTGTGACTCGTGGCTCTCTTCCCGTCCTTCTCCCGACCTCCTTCTGGGCCTTCAGGTACTGTTCTACGAGCTTCGATAGTTTACCGGATTCTGTCCTTTCCTCGAGACTTGCATTGATGCTCTCGATGCATGAAGACGCCGGAGAAAAGTCTGGTGTCTGGACGGCTTGGGAGTACCAAGTACAGAAGCTAAGGCTCATATGGCACTTGGGCCCCTCAAGAGGTAGACGGAAAGATGCTCCTGTCCCTCCAGTCACACTGTAGTACCAGGCCCGAGCACCCTCGAACAGGTTCCCTTTGAAGGCGAGTTGAGGATTAGGGTTCTCGACATAGAGCTGATCATAACCGAACTGCCGAGCGAAGCGATTCGGCATGTACGGCTCAATGGTGCATGACGTCCCTTGCCGGAAAAGCACATATCCGGGCCGAATATTGAGCAACCACCAGAAGGCCCCCGGGGATAACCTCGTGAAATCATCTGGGCCCATGGAATCAACAAGTAGATCCCCGAAGGATGCACCAGGGATCTGGGGGAGGCAACGATTGAGCCGGTAGTTCGCAGGGTCTGAAAGGCGCTTCCGGACGTAATATATATATGAATCACTCCAGCTTGAACCCTCCAACCGCTGTACAAAAGGGATAGAGTTTTCCCTCCAACGCGCCGCCGTCATCAAGAAAGGGCGGTGCATCACGTACCAAGCCATAAGGTACGTGTAAGGCAGCTCGACCCTAGGGTTGGGATGCTTCACCAACGGATTCCCCTCCGAGTCAACATACGGCTTTCCCTCAGAGTCTGCAGTTTTTGGTGGCTCGCAGAAACTCTTAGCTAGCGCCCGCAGCCCGCTCTGAATACCAGCCGCCACGGTCGGGAGAAGGGCTATAGGGTTGCCATGAGCCAGGAGCACCGCTGGGTACACCACGTCAGCAACAATAGCTTCATGTGGCAGCGTGGGCACCACACACCGCTGATTGGTATCCAATATTGCATATTTTACATCATAATCCCCATGCATATTACAAATAAATATGTGATTTTTTACTCCTCTTCTCTACATATTTGCAGGTACACACTTAAAGGAGAGATTAGCAATTAATCACTTAATTAACACTAATTAAGTGATTAATCCATGATTAAGAAAAAGCCAAATTCAAATCCAGATCCAGAAAGATCCGCGCGCCAATTTGAGAATCCAAGTAGTCCACGTGGCTAACTAACTAACAAGAAGATCTCACCAGAAAGATCTGGCTCAACGGCCATGATCTTGCCGCGATCCGCGGCATGGGCGCGGCAAGATCCTGGCCGTTGAGCCCCGGATTTTGTGGCAACAAACTTCTCTCTGGAAGCTTCTCCTTTCTCCTATAAATATGTGATCTTCACCTGCGAGCAAAGACTGATCAGAGAAAGAGAGAGATTAGTTCATAGTTTTGTATTTTGTTTAGGATTTTTAGTTCTCTCTATGATTTTCTCTTCCCTAAATTTCATTGCAAAAGAGAGTGATTGTGAGGGAGAGAGCTTGTGTAATCAAGGGTGACACTTGAAGCTATGCAAGGATTGATCCATCCTCCTTCATCTACTTGAGCTTGATTCTAGTTTGATTTCTTTCTCTTTACTTGCTTTGTTTACTTTCTAGCAATTTAATCATGTTTAGCTTTTCTTTTGTAATGGTGAGTAGCTAATTCTTTCTCCATGAACTAGCTAACTACTACCTTGCTAACTTCTAGCTCATGTGTGATTGCTTTACTTTATCTTGCAATTTGTATGGTCTTCTCTTCTCCGATGGGTTTCTTTTCATTTCTTGGCAAGATTTTGTTGTAATTCTCCATATGATTCATGTGTGCCTCACTTGGAGCCTAGTCTTCGAACTAGTGCCTTGATGGAACATGGAGATGGATCACCAATATGCTATTTGATGTATAACTTCACTACTTCCATTAGTGAATGTTGTATGTTTTTTCATTTGCATCACTTGAGTGTAGCTCGTTTGATTCCATTAGTGAAAGTCCATTTGTAGGCCGATGACCATCTATGGAGGCTACAAGACAAGTCCAAGAATGATCCCCATCAACCAAGTGAGAAAGTAATTAGATCACATGCAAGACATATCCATGCCAATGAATCAACATGAGGCATGCATCACTACAAAGGAGTTTAGTAAGTCTTTAGCAAGGTAGTTAAGGTTAGCTAGTCATGGATTTCTTTCATTCAAGTTTTCTAGATTTTTCTTTTCTTTTAGTGTGAATACAACAAACCTCTTCTTGATTTCTTTTCCAACGATTTCCACATGAACATATCCATTTCTTTCTTTGTGTTTTATTCATTCTTTTAAGCAAGAGAGAAGAATTCTCGTTTCCTTTTCTCACGTGTATCGTAACGCTTCTATCGCTAGCTCTCCCTGAGATCCGACCCGGTATAGCCCTATGCTATAGCGGAGACAAGAAAGGGTACATCGAATACATTTACTACATATAATAAGTACACCTTCTTCGTCTAATCAATTTTTGGCGCCGTTGCCGGGGATGACAATTCTCTAATACGGCGCATACGTATTCTTTCTCAATCAAAATGGCGCCGTTGCCGGGGAGAGCGACGGTATTTTTAAAAGTGAGAAACTAAACGATATATCTTCTCTGTTGCAGGTACATGTTGAAGATTCAGAAATATTTGCACAGAAGAATCATATAAGTGGACCTGGGCCTCTGCTCAAGAAAGCAGAGCCCAGGATCCCTCTATTGTGCCGCGGATCCACAAGAATTGCAGTGGAAACGCGGCACTTTAGAGTTCACTACTTACCAACTTTTTGCAGGGGCTTCTGCTCTGCAAGTTACATCAGCATATATACTTCATTTCCTGTATTTTTCACCTTGGACCTGCTTAATTAAAAAACAGTAAAAAGTTGGTTGTAATCGATAATAATTGTTAGACATTTGCACTTTAGGCACGTGTCTTTCAATTCTTTACTTTTACTGTTGAAGAGTGCGTGGGACAAGGTACGTAAGCATTGCATATTGACTAGGAATCACACTTTGTTTGTTTAATTACGCTTTGGGTGATCCTTGTTTGTTTACATCGTACACTTGCACGAATATACTCTAAGGGCATATCCCGTAAATAAGATAAGGTGGGGATTTTATCACCCCTTCCTTAGCCCGAAAATCATTTACCCACGCATTCACAATCCTAAGCTTGTAAATAAAATTTGAATAGACGTTGGCCCTAGGGACATCCGGACTCACTTAGGAGATTATCCTAAGGGGGAAAAGTGTTGGAAATTGACTTCTGTAAAATCAGTGTCTAGGAAAGGGGTTGAGGGCCGAAAACCCGAAGGGCGGTGGTTACTTAATTAAGGAACGTCTCCGGACGGAAAACCTCCCACCAACCTTACCCTTCCCTGGCTGATTTGCTTATAGTCAGAGTCTACACCGAACCTCCTGTGGACAGTCTATTTAGGAGTCACCTAGGACCAGAAACCCTAGACAAGCTTGGATTGATTTTTTCTTTTATTGTTTGTTTTTTTTTTCTTTCCGTTGGTGTGATCGGTGCACGTTGTTTGTGATTGTATATTTGAGAGTGGTTCTGTGATCATCATTCTGCTAGACTTACACTTACACAACCACTTGACACCATGTCCAACAACGTCTCACTTCAGGATCGATTTTATCCGATTCGCACCTCCATTCCTTCATGCATTCTTCTCCCCGAGCCTAATGGAAACAACTTTGAGTTGAAACCACAATTCATTAGTACACTTCCCCACTTCCATGGTCTAGAGTCTGAGGACGCGTACCTCTTTATTCGTGAGTTTGAAGAGGTATGCCAAATGATGAGAATTTCCCAACTGTCTGAGGATGCTGTTAGGTTACGATTCATACCGTTTGCACTTAAGGATTTAGCTAAGAAGTGGCTTTACAATCTCCCTGTCAGTTCCATATCTTCTTGGGATGATTTTGTTAAGGTCTTTCTTAAGAAATTCTATCCTATCCACAAAACAGCCCTCATGAGAAAGAACATAATGCAATTCAAGCAGGAACCTAATGAACCTTTCTGGAAATATCTTGAGCGTTTCAAAGACCTTCTTGCCCTGTGTCCCCATCACGGTATAGAGAAATGGCGTCTATGCCAGATTATCTATGATGGATTAGATTACCAAACAAAAACTCTTTTAGAATCCATGTGCCAGGGAGAATTTTTAAAGAAAGATGAACATCAAGGGTGGGATCTCTTTGAAACCCTAGCTGAGAAAACCATTCAGTGGGAGTCTTGTCCTGACAAATCCACTTCCACCACTTCCAGAACTGGTACACACTCCAAAGAATCCTCTCTAGCTGCAGAAACCAAGATTACACAATTAATGAAGAGGATAGAGTTGCTTGAGTCAAAAGGGAATTCTGTGGTCAACCAGGTCAACCCATTGCCTTTGATTAGACCAGGTTGCACCAACTGTCATGACCTGAGCCATGTCTTTGAGGAGTGTCCATTATATCAGCCCCACTCATGTCAGGAGAATATGAATGCAGCATTTACCAGACCTCCATATTCCAACACTTACAATTTAGGATGGCAGAACCATCCAAATTTTTTGTGGAGTCAGTCTGGTACTGAGCATCATATGCCACCACTTCCACATCTGTACAATGCTCAGTTTCATCCATCCAGTTTCAGTCAGAATTCACTGTATGTTCATCCATCTCACAGTCTACCACATTCACAACCATATCAGTACCCACCTCTTTACCAATCACAGTTCCAATCTCCATATTATCAACATCCACCCCAAAATAATTCCGAAATATCTGAGTTGAAACAAATGCTAGAAACCTTAACAAAAAACCAGCAACAGGAGTTGAATGAAATGAAGGTCCAAATTGGGCAATTGGCTGAGAATCAAAGAAATTTGTTCCCAAATCAGCCATTGCTAAATCCCAAATTTGAAGATTCAGGACCCAGTCATTGTCATGCCATTCATACCCTGAGATCTGGTAAACAAGTTGACAATAAGGTTCTAGTCCACAATCTCATCCAGTACCAAAGCCTACACCTCATGTCCCAATGCAACCAACTTTTGACAAACCATCCTCTAGTTCAGAGCCATCCACATCTCAAGCCAAAGGGAAAGAAAAGGTAGATGAGCAACCTTATAAGCCTAGAGTACCATATCCAAATAGGCTTCTAAATAACAAGTCAAATGCTCACATGGAGAAAATAAAAGAAACATTCAATAAGGTCCAAATCAATGTCCCTCTTCTGGATGCCATTCAACAAGTGCCTTCATATGCCAAATTTTTGAAGGAAATGTGCACCAAGAAGAGGAAGACCCAAGTCCCTAAAAAAGTCTTCCTTGCATCATCTATCAATGAGCTGCTCACTGGTCCAATTCCTGTAAAATACAAAGATCCAGGGAGCCCCACCATTTCATGCATCATAGGACAGACTACAATAAATAGGGCACTTCTTGATTTAGGGGCCAGCATCAATCTCCTACCTTTTTCTGTATACCAACAATTGGGGTTAGGTGATCTTCTCCCGACCCAAATGACCATTCAATTGGCTGATCGCTCTGTTACTAAACCCAAGGGGGTAATCCAAGATGTCCTTGTCAAAGTTGGAGAATTCTTTTATCCTGTTGACTTTGTTGTCCTTGAAACAAAACCAGTGTTAAATTCCAATCAAAGGGCACAAACTCCTGTCATTCTGGGACGACCATTCCTGGCTACTGCAAATGCAATCATTAATTGCCGGAATGGATCAATGAGGTTGACTTTTGGTAATATGACACATGAACACAATGTCTTCCACACACAGCCTCACAAAACAAAAGATCAAACATTTGAGGTTAGCTTTATTGAAGAAAATTGTGAGGATTCAAAAGATGAGTCACAATTCTGTGATTCTCTTCAAGAACCTCCAATTGATATATCTTTTGAAGACATGTTTGCTGATGAGATCATGTGTTTAGATGAGTCAACTCGGGGTAAGTTAGCTGATTGTCCACTTCCGGATGTTGATGTAAGTTTTGAAGAATTATATGGAGAAGAGTTAAAGTTTCTTAACATTGGAAGTGATGAGATTCTGAGTGAGAGTGGTGATAAGACATTTGTTTGTGAACGATGTGGTGGAATGAGTATGAATGAAAATAACAACCAATTGAAACTGGAAACACCTAAGGCTAGAATAATTCAGACCGTTTCCCAATGGAGCTCAAGAAAGAGAACACATTGGAACGATGGGAAACAGGCCAGAGGGAAGCGACCAAAAGCCCAGGTGAGAATTACACTTGTATATTCCTTGTAAATAATTCCTTCCCCTTCCATTTTGTTTCATGCATACATATATCATAATGCATTGAGGACAATGCATGAAATAAGTGTGGGGGAGGGTTTACTAACATAGAGTTTTTAGATTTTCTTTCTTTTACACTTCTTTTAGAGTTTTTAGATTTTCTTTCTTTTACACTTCTTTTGGAAATAAAAAAAAAATAAAAATAAAAATAAATAAAAATAAAAACTTTTTGAAATAAGAAACAAAGTTTTGTTCTATTTTTAAGAAAATTAAGATGTATCTTAGGAATTAAGAAAGCCTTAATTATGACATCTTAAACCTAGTTGAAATAATAGATCTTGTTTGAAATTATAGGATAAGTAAGTAAAATTGGTGAGATATTATTATCTGGAATTTTTTGCCTTAGATAATATGCACTTTACACTTACACATTTCTTGGGATGGAAACAAAGACCAAAAATGCCATATAAATAAAGAAAAAGAAAAAGAAAAAGAAAAAAAAATATATATATATGTGAATAAAAGATCACTTATTAAGCTGGATAACTATGCCTCAAGAAGCATGGTTACTCACGCCTAACGGTGATCTCACTTATTAAGCTGGATAATTGTGCCTCAAGAAGCATGATTATTCACGCCTAACGGTGATTAAGAATAATCCCCTTTAGTTTTGTGGCCTTTTTCACTCGAGTCCTTAAACCTGAGGGATGTTTTCTCATCTGGTGCCCTAAGACCTTCTGGTTTGGGAGTCATCGGTTATAGGCTCGTTACATGGGTGAACTAGAAAGCCTAATAAAACTAAGGGAAGAAAAAAAAAATTATATAAATATATAGATAAATAAATGGCTTGATGGTTGGAGTTGAAATCCCAAGAAACCTTCACTGAGCACGGTGTGCATATTATCCTAGGTTTTATGAAAGATAAAATATTCAATCCAATTTTGAATTCTTACCTTAATTGAAGACAAGATCCTGCATGGAGACTAAGTTTAAGGAAGAATGATTATAGGTGGACTTATGACCTAGGATCACTTATATTTTCGCAAAAATAGTTCGTAAACATATCTCTTATTCAAAATGCGTTTTCAAAACACTAACATTTGTCTTCTTTCTTTATGGATTTTGTGGGTGTAATCCGCTGAAAACCCTCAGGAGACAACACTCCTCCTCTAGGGTAACCTAGAGGTTTAACGGCTTGTTGCACATGCTCAGTGCAATCGCGTCACCTGCGAAAGTGGTGTAATAAATTGTTAGTCTAGATTTTCTTTTTCTTTGTTTTGCTCGGGACGAGCAAAAGAATAAGTGTGGGGGTGTGATTGGTATCCAATATTGCATATTTTACATCATAATCCCCATGCATATTACAAATAAATATGTGATTTTTTACTCCTCTTCTCTACATATTTGCAGGTACACACTTAAAGGAGAGATTAGCAATTAATCACTTAATTAACACTAATTAAGTGATTAATCCATGATTAAGAAAAAGCCAAATTCAAATCCAGATCCAGAAAGATCCGCGCGCCAATTTGAGAATCCAAGTAGTCCACGTGGCTAACTAACTAACAAGAAGATCTCACCAGAAAGATCTGGCTCAACGGCCATGATCTTGCCGCGATCCGCGGCATGGGCGCGGCAAGATCCTGGCCGTTGAGCCCCGGATTTTGTGGCAACAAACTTCTCTCTGGAAGCTTCTCCTTTCTCCTATAAATATGTGATCTTCACCTGCGAGCAAAGACTGATCAGAGAAAGAGAGAGATTAGTTCATAGTTTTGTATTTTGTTTAGGATTTTTAGTTCTCTCTATGATTTTCTCTTCCCTAGATTTCATTGCAAAAGAGAGTGATTGTGAGGGAGAGAGCTTGTGTAATCAAGGGTGACACTTGAAGCTATGCAAGGATTGATCCATCCTCCTTCATCTACTTGAGCTTGATTCTAGTTTGATTTCTTTCTCTTTACTTGCTTTGTTTACTTTCTAGCAATTTAATCATGTTTAGCTTTTCTTTTGTAATGGTGAGTAGCTAATTCTTTCTCCATGAACTAGCTAACTACTACCTTGCTAACTTCTAGCTCATGTGTGATTGCTTTACTTTATCTTGCAATTTGTATGGTCTTCTCTTCTCCGATGGGTTTCTTTTCATTTCTTGGCAAGATTTTGTTGTAATTCTCCATATGATTCATGTGTGCCTCACTTGGAGCCTAGTCTTCGAACTAGTGCCTTGATGGAACATGGAGATGGATCACCAATATGCTATTTGATGTATAACTTCACTACTTCCATTAGTGAATGTTGTATGTTTTTTCATTTGCATCACTTGAGTGTAGCTCGTTTGATTCCATTAGTGAAAGTCCATTTGTAGGCCGATGACCATCTATGGAGGCTACAAGACAAGTCCAAGAATGATCCCCATCAACCAAGTGAGAAAGTAATTAGATCACATGCAAGACATATCCATGCCAATGAATCAACATGAGGCATGCATCACTACAAAGGAGTTTAGTAAGTCTTTAGCAAGGTAGTTAAGGTTAGCTAGTCATGGATTTCTTTCATTCAAGTTTTCTAGATTTTTCTTTTCTTTTAGTGTGAATACAACAAACCTCTTCTTGATTTCTTTTCCAACGATTTCCACATGAACATATCCATTTCTTTCTTTGTGTTTTATTCATTCTTTTAAGCAAGAGAGAAGAATTCTCGTTTCCTTTTCTCACGTGTATCGTAACGCTTCTATCGCTAGCTCTCCCTGAGATCCGACCCGGTATAGCCCTATGCTATAGCGGAGACAAGAAAGGGTACATCGAATACATTTACTACATATAATAAGTACACCTTCTTCGTCTAATCAATTTTTGGCGCCGTTGCCGGGGATGACAATTCTCTAATACGGCGCATACGTATTCTTTCTCAATCAACCGCTTCAACCACAGCATCAAGAATCCCGCCAACAGCGCCCGATCGGAGATAGGGGTCCGGGCTTGATGGTGATAGCTTTCAAAAACCAAGTCAGGGTCGAAACCGTCTTCGTTCGAC
Organism: Agave tequilana; assembly: GCA_038442645.1. NCBI lineage: Eukaryota > Viridiplantae > Streptophyta > Magnoliopsida > Asparagales > Asparagaceae > Agave > Agave tequilana. The sequence continues at coordinate 33,616 of JAVJIF010025303.1, read as the reverse complement.
TCCGTGGTGTAGAACTTGTCAGAAGCCGCGTCGATCCTGTCTTCGATCTCCCCATCAGAGCTGGGAGCCAGTCGGGTTATCAAATGGTCTTTGGTGTTGACGTTGTTGAACAAATAACTGGCCCAAGACAGTTGCTTGACTCCCTGCGACCGCCATTTGGTTATCTGGCCGCAAATGTGGAAGTGACATAGCACTTCCCAGTAGGTCTCATATATTAGGGGAAACTCCTCCTTCAGGTGGTGAAGCTCCACAGTGGTCGGAACATATTCCTCATAGGGTATGTCCCCTGTTGCCAATCCTGAGACTTCATGCAGCTCGTGCAGAGCGAGGCCCATCTCCCCGACTGGAGTGAAGAACGTCCCCGTCAAAGGATTATAACGCTCTAGAATCCCAAAGAAGTTCTGAGAGCTTTGAGGGATCCCCCACTGCACGGCCCTGACTGCCGAGTACAGTCCTATACGCTCTAGCAGACCTCCGAGCTCGGTAAGGACAAAGCTGACCATCCTACCCCACCAATAATTCTCCGTGGAATGGACCCACCCATACGCACGGAACGCAACCGGATAGTCACCCTCCGCTGCCATGAATGCGTTGAGGAAGGTGGTGCCAAGGTGTGGTATCTCTCCAGCCGGAATTTCGGACCTGCGCGACCCAGGAAAAGGCCGATAACTGACTTGTCATGGCCACCATGATGGTTTACGTTATGTGAGCCCAAATCACCGAGAGCAATCTTAGGGACATACCGAGAAAGGTCCCATTCCATCTTCCGAGGGATGGACATGTGCTGGAAATAAGACAGCGGGAGCATCCTCTCCATGTCCGGAAGAAAGAATCTTCCACCCCTTATTTGACGGAGCCATTTGTAAGTTCCGTCGTGCACGCGATGACCACCATCGTGGATACGATCCCCGAAGAAGAAAGCGGGCTTCTCCAGCTTGATGCCATCATCCGTTGCGAATGCTGCGTCGGTCATAAGCACCCGAAGAGTCCTCATGTCAATATTCGAGAGTTTCTTCTCACGGGCCTCCGACTGGTCAGCCGTCACAGGGACAGTCCTTGGTAGCACAAAGGTCAAGTCCCGGTCAGCACCACCTACATATCCAAAATGGCACGTCTTGGGGAGTGAAGTGGTAAGTTGTGGCGCTGCAAAAAGAAAAAGACGCTTGGTCAGATACTTTACCAAAAATAAGGAAAGATGCTAAGTGTTCATGACCCAGACGCAGCAGAGACACTGGACGCAGGAGTTATCATCCGCGTCCAGACCTGCGAAACGGCACCAAGACGCAGAAGAGATACTGGACATGCGAGTTATTCAAAACCGCGTCCAGACCTGCAAATCCGCGTCAGGTGACACAGAACGCAAGGATAAAATCCGCGTTCTGCAAACCAAGACTTGTGAAATTTGAAGTACCTGGACTCAGACGCCAGATTTATCAGAATCGGCAACTGATGGCACAGAACGCAAGGATCAAATCCGCGTTCTGCAAACCAAGACTTACAAAATAAGTACTTGGACTCAGACGCCAAATTCATCAAGATCGGCGCCTGATAGCACAAAACGCGGCACAGAACGCAAGGATCAAATCCGCGTTCTGCAAATCGCGTCCAGAGACCTTCACAATTAGAAATATTCTAAGTGAAGGATCCAGAGTGCAGAGCTCACTGGCGTCGGATCATCAGACCCGCGCCCCGGTTATCATCCCAAAGACTGTGTCTGGGAATCAAACACGATTTAAATTTGTGTGTTAAAGGTTCTTAGGGGTTCTTTGAACTTCCTTTAATGGCGAAATTCACGCCTAGAGGGCATTTTACCTCGGAGACCTTGGAGAACGACATCCTGCGCAGAGGAGGAGCTGCCCCTCCGGGCCTCGGCGACGGTCGCCTTTGAAGAAGAAGCAGTCGGCTTGGTCTTGGGTGCCATTGCTGATTCAGTCCGAGGTTAAACAGATGAACAGAAGAGGAAAATCTCTTTCTTTATCAGCGAGTACGTTCGGAGAAGAAGAGGAATCTCTCCAACTGTTGCCTTTTATAGGCACAAGGATTCGCGAAGATACGCGGCGTGTGGCCTGATAGACGCTGCAGCGAGTCACCGCTTGACGCGTGTAACAAAATCATTTCTGGGTGGAGAAGATCATGCGTCGGGACCTCGCCACGAGTCAGCAGTTGACACGTGGAGCAGTTCATTTAATGAACCAAGAAATCCGCGCGCCAAAAGGCGAAATCTCGCTAGTTCCCCAAGCCAGCTGGCGGCGTAATCATGACACAGCACAGATGCACGCCCCAAAGTACGCGACTCTTCGATGGACATGCCCCGTCAGCATCGCCATAAATGCACCCGGAAAGTCGCATTATGTTTAGGAAATCGCGTCTGCATTTAAAAGACGCGTCCCCTCAAGCGGACCAAACATCGCGTCTACCCCATGGAAGTCGCGTCGCTAAAGCAGCCTCTGCTTTTCAAAAAAGAACCTGCGTCCAGTCTCTTGCCTCTGCAAACCAGTTCAACAGTACACTGGCGCAAATAGACAACCAACTACTCCCGGCCAAAAGCGCACCCGTGACAGACTAAAAGCAATCGGGGAGGTCTAGACTGTGTATCTAGACACTCAACACGATCAACTCTGATGGCTTCAAAGAGTTCAACAGTACACTCACGAGGACCAATTCCAGATAAGATCAAACCCGAAGCATCAACAGTCCAGTCATAAAGGCGAACGCGGTTTAAATCCAAAGTATTCCGAAATCCATCCCATTTAACTGCAGAATATCGAAAACTTTGGAGGGGGTTCTGTAGGCTGTCTAAAAATGACCAACAGACAAAGCCACATAGAAGCAGAGTCTCAAACTCTAGACGCGAGGGATCGACGCCCGCGTCTCAACTTCAAGACGCGTTGGCTCGAAGCCCGCGTCTCAACTTCAAGGCGCGTCGGCACGAAGCCCGCGTCTCAGCATCAAGGCGCGGAACCAAAACCCGCGTCTCAGCATCAAGGCGCGTCGGCACGAAGCCCGCGTCTCAGCATCAAGGCTCGTCAGCACGAAGCCCGCGTCTCAGCATCAAGGCGCGTTTGGCTCGACGCCCGCGTCTCAGTTGCAACTGCCCGGATTGCGGGGCCAATCACCGCGCATGTAGCGGGTAGTGGCCCCTCAATCGAGAGCATTTTCAGGGGGCACGTTCACCCCCTGAGACCCCTATAAATAGTCCCATTTGCCATGCGGAAAAGGGGGACATTTTGATCGGCATCATCACAAATCGGGGATCAATTAATCGGGATCGAATCCAAGCCAAGGATCGTCAAGAGAGAAGCACGACTTCAACAACAGAGAGAAGACTCTTCAGCGAGCTTACTGAGTACTAGCCGCCCCTTTGCCTACCTTCTCTTTGAGAGTTTTGGTAGACGGAGCTGAGTTACTCCTTCTACCGACCGAAGAGAAGACCCCCGACGGTCCAGAACGGTCATCCGGTCAACGGAGAACAAGATTCACTCTCCATCGCCACACGAAGAACCCAGCCTTAAACAAAGGGAAGATTCAAACATCCTCCCTCCCTTGTAACTGGAAAGGAAGGAAGAGTTTTTGTTGTAATCGTTTCGCTTGAATCAAGGAAATCTTTTACAGCTAAATCCACTTTCGACCAACAAGTTTTCCGGCGCGTACATCTGGCACTTCAAATTCCACTTGTCATTCTCATCAATAGAATGGTAGGTCCTCAAACTGCTCTTATCAGGAGCTAATCTTTGTCAAGTTAATATCACACCTCTGACAAAATTACTGTTTAAGTTAACATTATACCTCTAAACAGTACATCAAGTTTCTGTCAAGTTAATATCACACTTCTGACAGTCACTTTCCTTCAGACTTCCGTATTGAAGCTGAAATGGATGATGCTAAGTTAACACCACACCTCTAGCATCCAAGTCATTGCTAAGTTCAACAATACACTTTTAGCCATGACTTTACCTCAAACTTCTTTATCAAAGTCGAGATGACCAATGCCAAGTTCAACATTACACCTCTAGCATTTCCCTCGCTGTCAAGTTAAACATTACACCTATGACAGTGACACTTTTAGTTTCCCAAATAAAACTGAAATGCTTCTGAGTCAAGTTAATATCACACCTCTGACTCACATCCTTGTCAAGTTAACATCACACTTCTGACAAGACTACTTTCAACCCATTAAGTTAATATCACACCTCTAACGGTAGAGACTTTCCTGGATTCCCCACGAATCTAGATTCACTTGCTATTCTCTTCAACAAAATAACAAAAGTCTACCTAAAAACATTGTTAGGTTAATACTACACCATTAACAGTGTTTCCATCAACTCCCCAGCTGAACTTAATCAAGTTGATCCCAAACCCTTGATAAAAGTTTACTTTCCCTGGGGGCGACAGATTCCACCTGTCGCTTTCTCTTATAAAGTGGCAGGTCCACCAAAAATTATTTCATCTCTGTTAAGTTAATACTACACCTCTGACAGTATTGTGGAAGTTCCTGAAATAGGATCTTTCCTTACAAAATTTGACTTAATAAGATTACCATCATAATTTTGACAAAGTCAAAGATTCTTTGCTTCTATGCGTCTAACTGAAAACAAAAAGTTCAAGACAATGAAGGAAGCAAAAAGAAAAGGGTCACTTTTATTTATATCCAGGCATATGAAAGTGATACAAAACGCTCTCTTATACAATAAGATTGAGTGTTACAATTAAGGAGTGCAAAGAAGTCCCTCTCTCTCAGAGGTCGCACTCACTCCTCAAAGCTGCATGTGATTCCAAGTACAGGATATTTTCAAGGACGCCAAACCAGGATTGGACACGGTGACGACGGTTGGAGCCGATTGCACTATGGTGCATGACGTAAACATCGAAATAGCCCTTGCTGACTAAGAGCAATGGTGTTCTTGAGGTCCGGTGGCAGCAGAATCCTCCGATTCCACCTGACCATCAAAGTGGCGGGATGCAATCCTTCGTTGATGAGCATCTCTTCCGCCAGAAGGTCATCCAACGAGTATAGAGTTTCCTTGATGTCACTTCTGGGGTGAGAGAGGAGGTTCTGAGACCTCACAGGGGATGCTATCCGCCACTATATCCACCGCAACCCCCGCCTCCATACTCACTCTGACCATGCCATGCCAGCAAGCATGACTGGTGCATTGCGTCTGAAGAGATCTTGGCGAGGGTTAGGTCCCCGTCAGGGACCATGATTTCTTCCCTTGTGGATGACGGGGACCATGATTTCTTCCCTTGTGGACGAACATCGAACAAGTTCGCCGGCCGAAATATTCTCCCAGGGGCCCAACGAACATGAAAAAGGATGATCAAGCCTACCTGCAAGGAGTAAAACAAAGGAATTAGAGAATCTAGAACTTAGTACACTTCAACAGAGAAAACTAAGTGACAAACGCAGCTATTGCTAGAGACTGCAGACGCGGGAATGACCCGCACAGTAAGCCAAAACTTCTGCGATGGTGGAAACAGACGCGCTCAAAACTGGAACGCAGTCTAATTTTGCATTCGCGTCTAAGACACAAGGCGCAAAGAGACTCAGACGCTGAAAAAATTGTCATCTCCCTATTGAATGAACAGGAGTTGCAAGATTCGGGTCCGAAACCTTCAGCCCGAGTTGAAATTCGTCCAAGTCAGTGGCCTCAAGACGCGAGCTCTATGTGCAAAGCCAGCGGCCAAGCGCCAAAGACCTCTATACTCGCGTCCAGAGAATTTTAAGTCGATGGCGCAAATTCCAGAAAAGGAATGCACCAACTCAGACTTCATGAGGAAATCCAGATGATGATATCTCTTTAAGAGATGTCAAAGTGTAAACCTGTTTGGACTAAAAATGTAATACCCCGTTCCCGGAATACGTACTTAGTCGCGTATTCAGTTTTTCGATCGTATTTTTTTTTATTTACTTCCTGTATTTGACTGATTTCAATTTTAAATATCATTTTCCAATATTTTAGATTTTATATGATTTTCTGGAATTTTTCTGAATTTAATTAAATATCTTCAAAACCGGTGTCGACCAGTGTCGCTGATCGATTCCCGGATTTTTATTTTACAAACAGATTGGAATTTCTCGAAGAGTCTTTAGACATTTCCTCTTAGAATCATATTTCTTACCTAAATACTTTTTCTGAGGATTTTATGAATTTATGAAAATTCCACCGGAGTTGGTAGCTGGCTGATTCCGGGATTTTTAGTTTTAAAACTATAAAGTATTTCTTAAAACGGATTTCACCGTGAGTCTTTGAATATCATTCTTGATTTTTGGTAAATTTTGCGAGTCGTTCCGAGATACTTGATTTCGGGACGATTTCGGTATTTTCCGAAATGTTTTCCGCATCCTCGACTTAAACCCGGGAATCAGTCCTTTCAATATTTTCACTTTTGAGTTCAAGAAAATATCTTCTCCTTTTTAATTTCTTTTCCTTTTTCCTTTTTCTTTATTTCCCTTCCTTCCTCCACAAGCCACAACTTCCTCCAAATTTTCCACACACTTCCATACACTTCCACCAACTTCCACCATTAATATCCCTCTTTCTCTCTCTCTTCCATGGCCGGCCAAGATTGGCCAAGAGAGACACCTCACTCCCTCATTTGCAAAAACAACCCTCTCTTCTACCTTAATTGCACCTCCTTTACAAATCTAAATCCTATATAAACTTTTCCTTTTCATTTCTCTTTCTTTTTTTTCTTCACTTCACCAAAGAATTAGCCTTCACAAAATCCTCCTTCATCTCAATCTCAACCACCAACTCCAAAACATCACCAAGGCCATCATCTCCACCTCAACCATAACCACTACTTTTGGATTGGGGATCGTCTCTTTCTTCGTCAGAGATATCGTCGTGGATCATTTGGTGATATCGTCGACCACGATCATTTCGAGTACATAAGGCCTCAATTAACCGTTCTATGTGAGTATTTTTACTCACCAAGACTTGGACAATTCTTAGTATACTTGTATTTTCATATCTTGTAAACTTATGTCTTCAAAATCATGTTATTTGACCACCAAACACAACCATAAAAAAAAACTCTGTTCTGTACTCTGTTTTCAGACGATTAGTCGACTTGACCTAATGATTAGTCGACTAACTCTTTTATTTGAAACGTAACCTTTTCTGGAACACAGTTTTAGTCGACTTAGTTTAATTATTAGTCGACTAGAAATCACTGTTAGTCGACTACCCATTCTACCCTAGTCGACTAACTTTTCCTGAAACAAAACTCAACTTTCTGTAACTCAGTTTTAGTCGACTTAGCGTATCTGTTAGTCGACTTGAGATCACTATTAGTCGACTACACATTCCACCCTAGTCGACTAACTTTTCCTGAAACAAAATCCAACTCTCTGGAACCCAGTTTTAGTCGACTTGACCAGACTATTAGTCGACTTGAGACCACTATTAGTCGACTACCCATTCCACCTAGTCGACTAACTTTGGCTGTCTGTTTTAGTTAATTACTTTCTTAAATTTGGATCTTATACTTGGATCATGTATTTGTATATTGTACTTCGTGACTTGTTACTTGATGAATATCACCATCCTATCATGCTATCACTTAACACCCAGCATGATACACCTGACTTTGTGATTATCACGTGTACGGGAATCCTGCCTTGTTATCTTGAATGGAACTAAGTGCCACACAGAGCAAAGTGCCACATCACACACGTGGTGGGGGCCACCTCTTGAATCTGTGGGGGCCACCTCTAGAATCCATCCCCTCAGAACAAAGTGCCACATGGAACAAAGTGCCACACATTGCACCTAGTGGGGGCCACCTCTTGAATCTGTGGGGGCCACCTCTTGAATCTGTAGGGCCATTTCCTGTTATTCCCGTAAATTGATAATTACCTAATAAAACCATAAAAAGGACAACTTGCACGGGGAGTGGGAGGAAGTGATGGATGCCGGAATGATACCTTGCTTATAGTAATGGAATAAAATATTGACGATTCGTGTAAGTGGGACTTAGGGCCCACAGAAGATACGTGTTAGGGGGACTTAGGGCCCTCAAACTGGTCCCGGGTGTACGGGAACTACTATAAGAAGTGTTATCAGTTCTCCATCAGCTTCCGTTAACAACCCTCGGTTAGCTTATATATGGATGTATGTGTGTTGGGATATATACCAAGACACATACCTAGATATATGGGTCAGACGAGTAATAATAATAATAATAGATGCCTGTCATGATTCTTGTTATGATTCCTGTTATGACTCCGGTTATGATTCCTGTTAAGACTCCTGTTATACCTGTTATGTTATGATTCTTGTTATGACTCTTGTTATACCTGTTATGTTATGATTCCTGTTATAACCACTTTGTAATTCTGTTGTATGTGCTTGGATTACGAGGATATGAGATAAAGGTATATAGATGAGGGTTTCCTTGTTTGGATTATTCCTTCGACGTACTAGTCTCATAAAGCCGTAACCTAAGCTTATACTACGTCTTTCCAACTTTAACTCGTTATGCTTCCATTACTTGCTGGTTGGTGTTTATTATACTGTTCCAACTTTCCTATTCTTGTCTCTTTGCCATTTGGCTGTAGCCTGATCATTGTTGGGAGGTCCTGACTCCCTTGGATTTGTATGTTAGAAGCTTGGTTCGATGTGGAGCCGTCCACAGAAGATCAAGCTTTTCTTAGTGAGCAGGCAGACTAGTTCCAGTCCTTCGTGCCAGACTTCTCCTTTTGACTCACGGGATCTTCATCCTACTCGTGAGCATTTTGTGTTCATATTGTATATTTTACTTTTGGACTTGGTTGTGATAAAAGACACATGTAATGTGTATTAGTTTATCATATCCTGTGATAACTTTGTTGTTGTACTTTTAAGTTGGCATATGAATGAATACCACGCTTTGTTGTACTCTGATCCTTGCTTGTACTAAATGCTTAGCGTATATACGTGGGGGCACTTTCTGACCTACGTATATACGTCGCAGTGACGTCCCCGTATCCGTGGAATCGGGGCGTTACAGGATGGTATCAGAGCCTAGGCTCTCACACCTATAGTACAATCAAGCAGCAAATTCCAGTAATTTGCTATTGCCAACTACAATGTACAAAGTTATCTAGTCCTTCTTGATTCCTTCCCTTATGTCCTAAACTCCTTCCATTTTTCCAGCTCTTTCCAGTCATCTTTTACCAACTAGGTATGGATAGAAGGTCGGGTCGAAACAACTCTGGACAAGTATCTAATGGACCCGCGGGAGAGAATGTCGATATTCTGAGGGTTATCCAGACGATGATGGAGAATCAGCAACAACAGACAGAACTCCTTCGGCAAGAGTTAACAGCTCCTAAAGGACAAAGGCCGGGGAATATATCGGACTTCAGACGGCTGCAACCAGCCATATTCACGGGAGGAGAGAAACCCCTGGATGCTGAACAATGGCTGACCGACACCTCAGATCTGTTGAATGCAGCCCGAGTTCCGAAGGAAAATCAAGTAGAGGTTGCTAAGATTCAACTGAAGGATGTAGCTAGAACTTGGTGGCTAGCGGAGGTGGTAAGATTGGAGAAACCTGTCACTTGGGACACGTTTTCCAAAAGCTTCTATAGCAGATTCTTCCCTGCCACAGCTCAGAAAGACATGGAAGAACAGTTCATCCGACTTCAGCAATGGAATCGGTCCGTGGATGAGTATGCCGCGGAATTTTTAAGACTTAGCCGCTTTGCTCCATACATGGTGACTGATGAGGAGAAGCGGGCAAGTAGATTCCAACAGGGCTTGCAGATGGACATACAAGTCTTCTTAATGCCCCAGCAGCTGAAAACCTATTCTGAAGTCCTCACCATAGCTCGAGAAGTGGAGCGTGGACTGGAGAAGAAGAAATTGACCTTGATAAGGAACCAGGCCATGAAGAGGCCTTTTCAGTTGATGAATGAGGAAGATGCAGCTAGGACAATCCATGGCCCGATGAGCAAGCGACCATTCCAACTTCCTCTTCCTCAGATAATATGCAATTTCTGCTACAGACCCGGACATTATAGGAGAGATTGTCGAATGGCCAATGGACTATGTTTGGCATGTGGGACAGGGAGACATGCGATAAGGGATTGCCCGTTCAGAAGGGTAGGGAATGTGGCACCAGTTAGACCAGCACTTCCAGCCCCAGCACTTCCAGCTCCGCCACTAAGGAGGAACCCAGAACCCGTAGACCGAAGAGCTCCATGTCCACCCCAACAGTATGATCATCCACAGAGAGGGGTGAGAACTAGAGCAGATCATGGTAGAGGTCAAGTTTACATCATGGCGGCAGAGGCATCAGATGATGCAGCAGAATGTGAAGACCAGTGTCCAGATCAGGAACCTTAAGGATATCATGGTAACAACTACCCCGGATTTTGTATTTGAGTTGGTTATCTTTCTAAATATTTCCCTTATCATTCTCTCATTGTCTATCCTGGTCCTTCCTGTGTCCATCTTACCCCTGTCTTGGGTTTTTCGAAGCCCTTATTCCACCATGTCCCCTTTGTGTTCAATTTGCCCTTATCGAAATTGCGAGGACGCAATTTTTTGTAAGGTGGATGGATTGTAATACCCCGTTCCCGGAATACGTACTTAGTCGCGTATTCAGTTTTTCGATCGTATTTTTTTATTTACTTCCTGTATTTGACTGATTTCAATTTTAAATATCATTTTCCAATATTTTAGATTTTATATGATTTTCTAGAATTTTCCTGAATTTAATTAAATATCTTCAAAACCGGTGTCGACCAGTGTCGCTGATCGATTTCCGGATTTTTATTTTACAAACAGATTGGAATTTCTCGAAGAGTCTTTAGACATTTCCTCTTAGAATCATATTTCTTACCTAAATACTTTTTCTGAGGATTTTATGAATTTATGAAAATTCCACCGGAGTCGGTAGCTGGCTGATTCCGGGATTTTTAGTTTTAAAACTATAAAGTATTTCTTAAAACGGATTTCACCGTGAGTCTTTGAATATCATTCTTGATTTTTGGTAAATTTTGCGAGTCATTCCGAGATACTTGATTTCGGGACGATTTCGGTATTTTCCGAAATGTTTTCCGCATCCTCGACTTAAACCCGGGAATCAGTCCTTTCAATATTTTCACTTTTGAGTTCAAGAAAATATCTTCTCCTTTTTAATTTCTTTTCCTTTTTTCTTTTTCTTTATTTCCCTTCCTTCCTCCACAAGCCACAACTTCCTCCAAATTTTCCACACACTTCCACACACTTCCACCAACTTCCACCATTAATATCCCTCTTTCTCTCTCTCTTCCATGGCCGGCCAAGATTGGCCAAGAGAGACACCTCACTCCCTCATTTGCAAAAACCCCACTCTCTTCTACCTTAATTGCACCTCCTTTACAAATCTAAATCCTATATAAACTTTTCCTTTCATTTCTCTTTCTTTTTTTTCTTCACTTCACCAAAGAATTAGCCTTCACAAAATCCTCCTTCATCTCAATCTCAACCACCAACTCCAAAACATCACCAAGGCCATCATCTCCACCTCAACCATAACCACTACTTTTGGATTGGGGATCGTCTCTTTCTTCGTCAGAGATATCGCCGTGGATCATTTGGTGATATCGTCGACCACGATCATTTCGAGTACATAAGGCCTCAATTACCGTTCTATGTGAGTATTTTTACTCACCAAGACTTGGACAATTCTTAGTATACTTGTATTTTCATATCTTGTATACTTATGTCTTCAAAATTATGTTATTTGACCACCAAACATAACCATAAAAAAAAACTCTGTTCTGTACTCTGTTTTCAGACGATTAGTCGACTTGACCTAATGATTAGTCGACTAACTCTTTTATTTGAAACGTAACCTTTTCTGGATCACAGTTTTAGTCGACTTAGTTTAATTATTAGTCGACTAGAAATCACTGTTAGTCGACTACCCATTCTACCCTAGTCGACTAACTTTTCCTGAAACAAAACTCAACTTTCTGTAACTCAGTTTTAGTCGACTTAGCGTATCTGTTAGTCGACTTGAGATCACTATTAGTCGACTACACATTCCACCCTAGTCGACTAACTTTTCCTGAAACAAAATCCAACTCTCTGGAACCCAGTTTTAGTCGACTTGACCAGACTATTAGTCGACTTGAGACCACTATTAGTCGACTACCCATTCCACCTAGTCGACTAACTTTGGCTGTCTGTTTTAGTTAATTACTTTCTTAAATTTGGATCTTATACTTGGATCATGTATTTGTATATTGTACTTCGTGACTTGTTACTTGATGATATCACCATCCTATCATGCTATCACTTAACACCGAGCATGATACACCTGACTTTGTGATTATCACGTGTACGGGAATCCTGCCTTGTTATCTTGAATGGAACTAAGTGCCACACAGAGCAAAGTGCCACATCACACACGTGGTGGGGGCCACCTCTTGAATCTGTGGGGGCCACCTCTAGAATCCATCCCCTCAGAACAAAGTGCCACATTGAACAAAGTGCCACACATTGCACCTAGTGGGGGCCACCTCTTGAATCTGTGGGGGCCACCTCTTGAATCTGTAGGGCCATTTCCTGTTATTCCCATAAATTGATAATTACCTAATAAAACCATAAAAAGGACAACTTGCACGGGGAGTGGGAGGAAGTGATGGATGCCGGAATGATACCTTGCTTATAGTAATGGAATAAAATATTGACGATTCGTGTTAATGGGACTTAGGGCCCACAGAAGATACGTGTTAGGGGGACTTAGGGCCCTCAAACTGGTCCCGGGTGTACGGGAACTACTATAAGAAGTGTTATCAGTTCTCCATCAGCTTCCGTTAACAACCCTCGGTTAGCTTATATATGGATGTATGTGTGTTGGGATATATACCAAGACACATACCTAGATATATGGATCAGACGAGTAATAATAATAATAATAGATGCCTGTCATGATTCTTGTTATGATTCCTGTTATGACTCCGGTTATGATTCCTGTTAAGACTCCTGTTATACCTGTTATGTTATGATTCTTGTTATGACTCTTGTTATACCTGTTATGTTATGATTCCTGTTTTAACCACTTTGTAATTCTGTTGTATGTGCTTGGATTACGAGGATATGAGATAAAGGTATATAGATGAGGGTTTCCTTGTTTGGATTATTCCTTCGACGTACTAGTCTCATAAAGCCGTAACCTAAGCTTATACTACGTCTTTCCAACTTTAACTCGTTATGCTTCCATTACTTGCTGGTTGGTGTTTATTATACTGTTCCAACTTTCCTATTCTTGTCTCTTTGCCATTTGGCTATAGCCTGATCATTGTTGGGAGGTCCTGACTCCCTTGGATTTGTATGTTCAGGTTTAGAAGCTTGGTTCGAAGTGGAGCCGTCCACAGAAGATCAAGCTTTTCTTAGTGAGCAGGCAGACTAGTTCCAGTCCTTCGTGCCAGACTTCTCCTTTTGACTCACGGGATCTTCATCCTACTCGTGAGCATTTTGTGTTCATATTGTATATTTTACTTTTGGACTTGGTTGTGATAAAAGACACATGTAATGTGTATTAGTTTATCATATCCTGTGATAACTTTGTTGTTGTACTTTTAAGTTGGCATATGAATGAATACCACGCTTTGTTGTACTCTGATCCTTGCTTGTACTAAATGCTTAGCGTATATACGTGGGGGCACTTTCTGACCTACGTATATACGTCGCAGTGACGTCCCCGTATCCGTGAATCGGGGCGTTACAAAAAATATCATGGCAAGTCGGGACGGCATACCCGCAGAGGCCTCTTTGAAGAGTTGAACTCTCTGCATCAAAACGCGGACATGAAAGATGATCAAAGAAATGCTTCTCGTTATTTGACAGTGGTAATCTCCTGAAGAGACCAAACAGAAGCATGAAAATTCTGGGTCATCTTCATCCATAGAGTCATCTTCATCCATGGAGGCAGACCCCTATTAGAGACTCTGAAGAAGGCGGAAGTTCTCAGAGCAATCGCTCTTAAAAGAAAACAGTCTAAGTTTGGACTGTTAAAGGGAGAGGGTGAGCCCTATTTATAGGCATTCCATGATAACCGTATTTAATGGTTCATTAATCAGAACCGTCGGCCTTAATGACCGCACGACTGTCAAAGTCCAATGGGAGGCTGACGCGTGGAGCGTCGCTTAGGGAAGCGTCGAAGACGCTGGTCTCCAACCGCCAGCGCCGGTTTGCATTAAAAGGCATTAACGCCTAAGTCCAATGAAGAACCGACGCGTGGACAACCACTTCGGGAAACAACGGATGACCCGGTTTCCCAATCGTCAGTGAAGACTTGACGTTCAAAGATCTCATAAAATCTTTATGTTAGGCTGCATGTAACGTCTGGTAAGTTACACCAAGACGCAGATGTGAAAGTCACGTCCAGGAACCCGTGTCCCTTTTTCAGATTGAATGGCATCCACCTGCGTTCCAGAGGACTGTCCGCGTGACTCAAAGTTGTGTCCCTTCAGCAAACGGGGCCCATTCTAAGGGAAAGCACTTAGTTCAGCAAAGGACTTAGTCCATTGTGAGATTAGTGGGAAAACACTCAAAACTGCGCCCTTCGCGTCCACCTGAACCGCGTCTTCATTAGCAGGACAGATTCGCGTTCCTCAGAGCCGCGTCTCTCTCTATAAATCGATGCCGCGTCTCTCTCTATGAATCGATGTCGCGTCTCATCAAAAGGACTTAGTTCTGCCTATGTTCCTATGAATCGATGCCGCGTCTCATCAGAAGGACTTAGTTCTGCCTAAGTTCCTATGAATCGATGCCGCGTTTCATCAAAAAGGACTCAGTTCTGCCTAAGTTCCTATGAATCGACGCCGCGTTTTATTAAAAGAACTTGGTCCTACCTAAGTTCAGTATTCACAGTCAGTCAGTGAGTACAATTAGAGACTAAGATTGAGAAGTTGAATTCATCTACAACGGGTAATGAAGGTGGAGCAAGAGTGTCCTTTTCTTATTCAAAAAAATGATAAAAGTAAATACATACACTCTTGGTGAACAGAGTGTCCTTTTCTTCACAAAAAGAAAGGAAAGAAGAAAACTAAAAATCCCGGTTCGCCAGAGAACGGATTTGTTCTCTAAGGCGATGAATCTCATGTTGACGCGCCTTTTCAGCTTCCATAACAGCTTGGGCCCGCAGCTCCTCTTCGGATAGAAAATTTCTTGCAGCCAGCTGCGCTCGCAGAGATTCCAACCTGGAAGAATGGATGGACTGACTCTCTTCAGCTCGCGCCCTAGCGGCTTGTTGCTCCTCTAGCCTCTTCTTGATGGTGGCGAGCTTCTTCTCATTGATTGTCAGCAAGGCTTCTGCCTTGGCGATGGCAGATCGAGCGTTAATAATATGCTCTGTGCTCTGCATGACGAGCTCGGATTCCCTTGAATCATCAGTCAGTTTCTGACACTCAGCCTGGGAATGTTCAAGGTGGCCGATCTCTTCAGCAATTTGTGCCTCCACCTCCTGTCGCTCTTATTCTTGAGCAGCTAGGAGCCTAGTCAGAGTGACCTGGGCTTCATGAAAAGAGCCAGCATCTTCCAAAGACTTCAGCTCTTTCAGGTCATTTCCCAGTTGCTCCACCAGCAGCAGACACTCCTTGGCCAGTGAAGGGCCTCCGGTTAATTGGATGATCTCGGCCAGATTTTCGAGAAACGTCCGGGCAAACTCGAAAGAGTTGTTCCCAGATAAGATGAAATCAATACATGACCGCGTCGAAGCAAAGAACTGTTGCACCATTTGACATGCCAGTTCCCCCATGGCATCACCACCTGGGAAGAATTCTGCTGAAATGCTCCCCGATCCCCTTTCTATCACAGGGCGAGGGACGTAAACCGACTCTTCTTGTACAGGTGTTGGGCTAACAACCAGTGCAGCAGAAGCAGGAATAGACGTCGGCGCTTCTGGGACTATTACATCCGTAGAAACCTCTACGGCGGAAGAAGTAACAGCAAGCATGACCTCTTCAGGTTCTTTGGCCAAGGCTTGAGTTACACGGCCTTCCGAATGGGCACTGACTGCCAGATCCTCCACCTGAGCTCCCTCAGTTCTCTCTGTAGATTACCTGAACATTAGCCACAATGGTGAAAAGAGAAACATTCGAGGCATCAATACTTCCTTACCAAGTTGGAGGTCCAGAGATGACGAATTCTTGGGCGAATCCTGCAGAGTGGAAGTCTCTCTGACTTTAGTGGTTGACTCCTCTTCCTGCAGAATGGAAGCCTCCTCGACTTCAGCGGTTGTCTTCTCTTGAGGCATCTCGACAACTGGAGCCTCAACTCCTCCCGGCTGGATCAGCTCTTGCACCATCTCCCCGATATGCGAGGAAGTTGTAGCCTCGATGTCCGCGCCAACCCTGCAGCATAAAAGGAAAATGTTAAAACCTCTTCTTCAAAATGAAAAGGGAAATCAGGTCAAACAGCGAAAAAAGTACCTTCAGCAGGAGTAACTGCCGCTGGTGGTGACGCCGTCACCGGCTCACACCCATATAGCTCCTCCTCTGAGATATGTGAGAATTTACTCGGATCAGGAGGAGCGGGTTCGTCGCCGAAGTCGACCTCATCCTCAAAATCGACTTCCTCTTCGGATGATGAAGACGATAGTTCGACATGAGAAGCATCGGCAAGCGGGGCTTTGCCACCAAATAACCCAGTGGTAGGGCTAGGGTCAACTACCCGTAAGCTGGGTATCAAAACAGTAGGGGACCCAGGATGCTGTGCCTCATCCCTCCTCTCTCGAGCTGAAGAAGACCCGGGTTGAGTTGAGACCCCTGGAATCTTAACGTCGTCCCTGCCCATTATGTCAACCTCGAGCGGCTCAGCTTCACCAGCTGCGACCAGTTCATCAGCTGCAGCAGGTTCATCAGCAGCGATGGGTTCGCCAGCAAATTCTCCTTCCTCTAAAATCCTGGGACCCCTGCTGTGCAATCCACGAGTACGGACTAAGGGGACGTTATCTTTATCTTCCTCTTCTTCCCTCTGTGCCTCAACACCAGAAGGGATGTCCTCGGACGGAGAAACTGCGGTCGCCAAGTCTCTCCGGAACTTCTTTTGGGCAGGCTCAATGGTCGAAGTAGAGCCCTGAGGATGCTTGCGCACTGTCTGTCGACCCTTTGCTGCTCGCGGCTCCTCCTCGACGCCCTTCTGACCTCCTTCAGAGCCCTCATGTACTCATCGACGCCTCGTGAGTGTTTGTTTGACCCCACCTTTGCTTCGTAAGATGTATTGATACTCTCAATGCATGAGTACTCCGGAGCAAACTCAGGCGTTTGGCTGGCTTGGAGATACCAAGTACAGAAGCTAAAACCTGTACAACCTTTCGGCTCCTTGGGGGGCAAACAAAAAAGTGCTTCCGTCCCTCCGGCCACACTCTAATACCAAGCCCGAGCACCTTCAAACAAGTTCCCGTTGAAGGCGAGCCGAGCATTGGGGTTACCGACATATAGTTGGTCGTAGCCGAATTGTCGGGCGAAGTGATTCGGCATGTACGGCTCAATCGTGCACGAATTCCCTTGTCGGAAAAGCACGTACCCGGGCCGAATGTTAACCAGCCACCAGAAAACTCCCGATGACAGCCTCGTGAAGTTATCTAGACCCACGAAGTCAGCACACTCATGCCCATAAGACGCACCGGCAATCTCGGGGAAGCAACGATTAAGCTGGTAGTTCGTAGCATCTAAAATGCACTTCCAAACAAAATACATATAAGTATTACGCCAGCTTGAATTCTCCAATCGCTGCACGAAAGGAGTAAATCCCTCACACCAAGACACCGGCGTCATCAGGGAGGGACAGTGCATAACATACCAAGCCATTAGGTACGTGTAAGGAAGCCCTACCCAAGGGTTAGGACGCTTTACCGTCGGCCTCCCTCCGAGTTAACAACCGGCCTACCCTGGGAATCAACAGCCTTCTCTGTCCTGCAGAAATTCTGAGTCAGGGTCCGCAACCCGCTTTGAATACTGGCTGCCATGGCCAGGAAGTGGTCTATGGGCCTACCATAAGCCAAAAGCACCGCCGGATATACCACGTCGGCAACGATCACTTCGTGTGGCAGCGTCGGCACCATACAGCGCTTCAACCACAACATCAGGAAGCCTGCTAACAGTGCTCGATTGGAGATAGCGGTTCGGGCTTGGTAATGGAAACTTTCAAAAACCGTGTCAGGTTCAAAAGTATCCTCGTTCGACTCCGTGGTGTAGGAGTCTACAGCAGCCTTGATCCTGTCAGCAATCTCCTCGTCGGAGCTGGGAGCCAGTCGGGTCACCGGATGGTCTTTTTGATTGACGCCGTTAAACAAGTGGCTGGCCCAAGACAATTGCTTGAGTCCCCTCGTCCTCCAAGAGGTCAACTGGCCACAAATGTGGAAGTGGCATAACACCTCCCAATAGGTCTCGTACACCCGAGGAGACTCTTTTCTCATAAGGTGAAGCTCCTCAGCGGTCGGGACGTATTCCTCATAAGGAGAATCCCCCATCCCTAGCCCCGAGACTTCATATAACTCGTGTAGTGTAAGACCCATCTCCCCGACCGGAGTAAAGAATGTCCCTGTCAGAGGATTATAGCGTTCCAAGATCCCAAAGAAGTTTTGAGAACTCGTTGGGATGCCATACTGAACGGTCCTGACTGCTTGGAATAATTCCACATGCTCCAACAAGCCTCCGAGATTAGCAAGGACGAAGCTCACCATCCTGCCCCACCAATACTTCTCAGTGGAATGGATCACCCGGGCGAATGGAACTCGACTGGAAAATTACCCCCCGCTTTCATGAATGCATTAAGGAAGGTGGTTCCAAGTTTAGGAGTTTGTCCTACTGGGTGATCGGTCCTGAGCAGCCCGGGGAATAGGTCGAAAACACCCTTCTCATGACCAGCATGATATACCTTCTTGGAGCCCAGGTTACCGAGAGTAACCTCAGAGACGGGTCGAGAAAGCTCCCATGTCATCTTCCGAGGTACAGACATGTGCTGGAGATAAGATAGCGGGTACATCTTTTCCATGTTCGGAAGAAAGAATCTTCTCTCCCCTATCTGACGGAGCCATTTATAATCTCCGTCATACAAAGAATGGCCACCCTCGCTAATATGGTCTCCAAAGAAGAAAGCCGATTTCTTCATCGGAACGCGAGACTCCCTTGTGAATGCCACATCAGTCATGAGTTCCCGGAGGGTCGCCACGTCAACATTGGAGAGTCTCTCTCTTCGTTCCTGCGATTTGTCAGCAGTCACAGGAACAGTCCTCTGCAACACGAAGGTTAGGTTGCGGTCAGCACCACCTACGTGCCCGAAGTGACGCCTCTTGGAGAGTGGGTCCGAGGAATATCGCACTGCATAAGAAAATGACACTTGACCATAATTCTAAACAAAAAATGATTAAGTGTCTATAATTCAGACGCGGAAGAGATCCCAGACGCAGAAATTATCAAAACCCGCGTCTGGACCCGAGGACCACAAGGCTAGTACGGAGCCCGCGTCTCAAAACCAACACTTGAGAGGTAATTTCCAAGAATCGGACTCAGACGCCAGATTTATGAAAACCAGCGTCTGATAACGCAAGATGCGAGGATTAAGTCCGCGTCCGGATCGATCACAATTAGAAATATTCTAAGTGACGAGTCCGGAATGCAAAGCTTACTGGAGCCCTGCGTTCAACAAATAAACACATGCTCAAGCAGATGAAGGCAGCAGGGTCATCAAAACCGCGCCTTGTTTGTCAATTCAAAGACCGCGTCTGAGAATCAAACATGGTTTTGGACCCGCGCTGGCGGTTCTTCTTCAAAAAAGGGATTTTTAGATTTATAAGAACTCCATAAACCCTTTTTAATGGCGAAAATCAAGCCTGGTAGGCCTTATACCTAAGAGGGGGGCTTCCTGCATGGAGGAACCACCCCTTTGAGTCTCAGCAACGGCCGCTCTCGAAGACGAAGCAGCGGGTTTGGCCTTAGGTGCCATTTGAGAATAAAAAAGAACTGATGTTAGATGGAAGAACTGAGAACAGAGAAAGCTCCTTTCTCAAAACCTAACAGGCGCGCTCAAAGACGAAGATGAAAGACTAATGATGGTTTTTCTGGATAAATGTTGCCATTTATAGGCACAGTGATTCGCAAAGATATGTGGCGCGTGGTTTGATTGACCCTACACCGAATTGTCTTTTGACGCGTGGCCAGAACATTTAATGCAGCGCGAAGTCCGCATGTCAAAGAGGTCCCTTCGGCTCCAAAGGGACACGTGGCAGTGCACTCATAGTATGGCACGGATTCGCACCAAACAGTTGCGCCTCTTCAATGGACGCACCCCTTCGGCACGGCCATAATTGCGTCCAAAAAGTCGCGTCTCTCCAAGGTTTTGCGTCTTTCCAGTCCAGCCGAACATCGCGTCTGCCTTATGGAACATCAGTCGTGTTTTCATGCACCCTATGAAAATTGCGTCTCAAAGGAACCCGCGTTCAGTCCCCTACTTCTGCAAATCAGTTCAACAGTACACTGGCACAAGCAGACGACCGTTCACTCCTGGCTTAAAGTGCACCCACGACAGACTTAAAGCAATCAGGGAGGTTTAGACTGTGTATCTAGACACTCGACACGATCAACTCTGGCGGCTTCAAAGAGTTCCACAGTACACTCACGAAGACCGTACTCCAGAAAAGATCAAACCCAGAATCTTGACAGTCCAGTCATAAGGGTGAGCTCAGCTAGAGTCCAAAGTATTTCGAAATCCGTCCCAGTTAACCGCGGAATGTCAAAAACTTTGGAGGGGGTTCTGTAGGCTATCTAAAATCACTAAAAGACAAGTCATTAAAAAGCAGAATTCCAAGCCCTAGACACGCGAGGGCTCGACGCCCGCGTCTCACATCAAGGCGCGAGGGCTCGACGCCCGCGTCTCAGCATCAAGGCACGAGGGCCCGACGCCCGCGTCTCAGCATCAAGGCGCGAGGGCCCGACGCCCGCGTCTCAGCATCAAGGCGCGAGGGTCGAAACCCGCACCTCGGTTATAACTGCCCTGGTTATGGGGCTACTTACCGCCTACATAACGGGGAAGTTAACCCCTCATTGTGGAGTGTTTTTAGGGGGCACGTTCACCCCTGAAACCTCTATAAATAGCCCCGTCGCTATGAGCATGAAGACACAGACGGATAGACAGATAGTCAGACATACGAGAGGACAACAGGACGGACAGAGAGAGAAAAACAGAGAGAGCTCAACTCTTCAAGCTAACTTGCTGCGTACAAGTTGCTCTTTGCCTATCACCTCTTTGAGAGTTTTGGTAGACAGGGCTGTGTTACTCTATCTACCATCCGAAGAGAAGATCCCCGGAAGGTCCCGACGATCACCTCGTCAACGAAAAACAAGATTCACTCTCCACCGCCACTTGAAGAACCCAGCATTAAACAAAGGGAGGATTCAAGACTCAACATCCTCCCTCCCTTGTAACTGGAACTCCAGTGTCCGTTGTAATTTTTCATTTGATTCAAGGAAATTTTACTTCGACCTGAACGCAAAGTTTTCCGGCGCGTACACCAGTACTTCTCAATAGTTTTTCTTATTTTATGCTTAGATAGTCTTGATAGTTTAATGTAGGTTACTTTTCTTATTATATGTTTGGAAAACTTTGATATTTTAATATTAGGTCTTGGTTAGTGATTATTTTGAAATCACCTAGAGGGGGGGTGAATAGATGATGGCTATATGAAATATTTTTAATAATGCGGAATCAAAAATCTACTTAACAATTAGCTCTAATTAAAATGCTTGCAAGATAAAAGACAATAAATAGTGCAAGTAATAAAGAGAGTTTGAGTTTAGAGAAATTTGAGCAAACGCAAACACGAGGATATGTTTCTGAGGTTCGAGCCACGCTCTACGTCCCCGCCTTCACACTTGAAGGATTTCCACTATTGTTGATCCCACTGATCTCCAATACAAGGACACACTTGTCCTATCTCTCGTGATGCCGCAACACCACTTGGAGCACACTAGCTCACTTGAGGCCGATGCCTCTACAACTTCGCTCAAGAAGAAGGATGATCACACTTGATCACAAAACGCTCACTTAGCACAATCCTATAACCAATATGAAGAGATAGTATTTGGGATTGTGAAGTGCAAAAGACTAGAGTGAAGTAGAGGAATTTGCTTCAAGTAGGTGTTTGAAAATTTTAGCTTTGATGAAAATCTTTTCTAAAAATGAAAGGCTTTTGAAAACTTGTAAATCTTATCAAAAATTGTTGTCTAAAATCTTGTCTTATCATGTTGAAATGACCCACTATTTATAGGGGATGTAAGACAGGGTAAAACAGCTAGAGAAATTCGTTGGGGTGAGATCCCAACAAAATCTGTCAGAAAATAGAGCTATTGGAGTCTGTCAGACTTTTCTGACAACTACCGGTCGATCGGGTCAGTCGACCGTCAACGGTCATATTTCTGACCGTTGGGGAAAAATGGTCGGCCGCCCGGTCGACCGAAACAAACAGAGAGCACTGACAAGTGCCCGGTCGACCCGAGCGGTCGGCCGACGTGCACACATGCACAGTCGTGCATGTCGGTCGACAGGGTCGGTCGACCGGACTCTGTCAGATCTGTTATAACAGACTCTGCAGAAACTGGGAAAGATTTGGTTTTGAACTTTTTGATTTACGGATCTTGTAACTAAGGTTCTAGACCTAATAAACCTGATAGTATGATCATAGATCAATACTCAAACATGTTAGATCATTTTGATAAAATCCCTTTTAATAAAACTTATATCTAAAATTGGTTTTCCAAAACATGGTATTTCTAAAAATAGGTTGGGAAATTCTGAAATAAAAATTCTTTTGAAGCCATGAAGCAAACTAAGTGTGTGTGTGAGTGACAATCCCAAATAATCTACCTCTATCATCTAGGTTTTGACAAAATGTCTAAAAAGAAAAGTAAAATACAAATCTTGATCTTTTCTTCAAAGTCTTGATCCCGAAGCTTTTCTACCGTGCTAGGCTTGGGAATGCAAATCTTTAGCGGCGTCCAAACTTGTGAGTCTTGATTGTGGAGCCGTCAAATCAACTTATTTTAAACTGAAATTCTTTTAAACAAGATTGTTAAACACATAACTAAATATGGTTTGTTATCATCAAAATATCAAAAATATCGGGCTAATGGCCTTTGGGCCAACAATCTCCCCCTTTTTGATGATGACAAAACACATATAGTTATTACAAATATTTTGGGTGAAGACTTCAAGTGAAGCTCCCCCTCAACACATGCATATCATGAAAATGTACTCAGGCATAGATAAATATCACAAATGATAAATAATCATACACATGTCCATACCAGAAATAACTCATGCCATAAAGGATAACACATGTTCATACATAGAGAAATACATGTCCACAAAATACCAAACATAATACATGTCCATAATACTAAAAATAGACAAAATACCAAAGTGTATCCAACACACGAAATACAAGATACAAAATATCAAAATATAAGCCCAAGAAATAAAGTCTCTCCAGAATATCTCTCCCTTTTTGACATCATCAAAAGGGGAAGTCACTCCTCATCGTCGTCGTCGTCCTCATCATCGTCATCCTCATCATTAACCTCAGCATCACCTGCAGCCATCTCCACATCATCATCATTATCATCCTCATCAGAAGAAGAAGCCTCCTCCTCTGGATCAATACCAGCAACACCTGGCTGTGGTGCTGAAGAGGCAGAAGGAGCCCTAACTGGAAATGGAGGGCCGGAGGAAGGAAGCGGTCGGGCAAAAGACGTGGGATCTGGACCAAGCATGTCATACTTCACAAAGAGTGCATTAAATTGCGAATCCATGAATCGCATGGAATCAGCAAAATAAGACATGTCATTGCGAAGTCCTTGATAACGCGAGTCCATCTCCGCGCGATGTGCTGCATCTGTCGCAAAAATCTGGGTCAGTCACTGCTCGACCCACGACTGATGCTCCTGAATCTGAGTATGAAGCTCAGACAAAATGAAGGCCTGAAGATCTGAAGAAGTGGATGGCCCGGGAGCAGAGGAAGTCCCCGGGGCAGATGAAGACCCTGGGGCATGAGCAAGAGGAACAGGAGGCTGCTCAGGAGCGGGATGACGCGCCCTAGGCTGCATCCTCTTCAAAAAGGTGCTGTCCAGGTTCACTGATGGTTCAGTGGGTGTCTCAGAGGACAGATCAAAGCCCAGTTGTTTGAGGAGATATGAGATGAGCATCCCATAAGGCAAATGCCTATTGGCATACAAATGTGATCAGAAGTCATGTGTGAAATTATGAAGCGGGGGATATTAATCTTAATGTCTCTCAGAAGGTAATAGACTATCAGAGGAACAGGACCCCTAGCATGACTGTGAAAGTTCACCTAGAGGGGGGGTGAATAGGTGATGGCTAATCTAATGGTCACTTATGAACAAATAATGCGGAATTAAAACTAAGTTGACCAAATTAAAATCTTTTAATTAAACACTTATGTATAACTCAAGAGTGTTGCCGAATTCCCCTTGCGAGGCTCTGGACAAGCTCCTCTAGATTCCCCTTGAATGGGTTGAGGTGCCGCGTTGGCTCTCTGGTTGAATACTAGTGTTAACAACAATCCCAAGCAAGTATGTATATCAATTATGAGCACAAGGGAATATATCATGCATATATAAGATGAACACAATAAAGAATGCAAGATATAAAATAGAGACAAAGAGAGAGAGAGGGATAGAGTAAGCAATCGCAAACACAAAGGGTTGTTTCGAGGTTCGAGCACACTTGCTCTACATCCCCGCCTTCGACACACGAAGGGTTTCCACTATGCAAGATCCCAATGGATCTCTCCTCGGTGCCGCACACCTACAAACCCTCGGACTCCCAAGTCCCGTACACACGCAAGTCCACCGACTCGCCGAGGCCGCACCTCGAACCACCAAGAGTTCACAACCGAACTCCAACCACAACGAGCACACTTGCCCGCTTCCTCAAGAACAAAGAAAAATCTCTTTGATGATCACAACACTTGATCACCTAAAGAGCACTCTCACTACAACACACCTATAGGAATATCTAGCAATGAATAGCTCAAGTGTGGTGTGAGAAAATCAAGGAAAGAAAGCTATGGAGGAAAACTCAAGAATCACTTTTACACACTCAATAAAAACTCTTCCTTTTGATTGGAAGTATTTGCACTAAAATTTTGTGGAGAAACTCTTCTAAAAGTATCAGAAAAACTGCTCAAGAAGTCTCCAAAATGTTAACCTCAAAACAGATGACAAAATCCCTTTATATAGGCTTCAGAAAAATAGAGCCGTTGGGGTTCTGTCAGAGCTGGCGGTCGACCGCCGGTCGACCGGCCAACGGTCATTTTTCTGACCGTTGCAGCCACCGGTCGACTGGTGAGTCGACCGCTCTTCTGGAATGAACTGTCGGTCGACCGATCCGGTCGACTGGCATTTCCAGAGAGCAACAGGTTTGGGTCGGTCGAGTCCCGGTCGAGTCCCGGTCGACTGATACGCACATGCACAAATTGTGCATGTCGGTCGAGTGCCGGTCGACTGCCGGTCGACCGGTCACTGAGAAATTCTGAAAAATCAGAACTTCCAGGACCTGGAAAATTAAGGAAATGGTTTTTGGTCTTGGATAAATGTTTTGGTCTTGAAAGATCATAGAGTATGAGCATGTGTCATACTACTATCAAGGTAAGATACTTGGTAAAAATCTTTTGATAAAAACCTAATTTTCCATGAAATGTTTTTCCCAAACCTTATCAATACAAAAACAAGATATTTGAGTTCATTTAAAAGCATAGTGTGTATGGATATGATCCACTACACAATCAATATGAAATATCTATGTTTTTGAAATCTAGTATACAACTTGGTTTTGGTTAAAGAATATACATGATAGAAATACCAAAAACCAACAAATATTTTGTCTCAAAATAAAAATCTTTTTCTAAATAAAAATCTTTTATGAAATCAAATAAATTAAGAGTTCTATCAAGAGTGTGTGTGTGTGATATAACTTGAGCAATCCACCAACTATCTATCCTTTACATTTTTACTAAACAAACAAAACAAATTCTATACCTAGACACAAGTCTTCAACTTCTTGAAGTCTTCACTTGAAGCTTCACATCATCTTGACTTGGTCCAAGCTTGATCCAAAGCTCCTTGGATCACAACATGCAAGCTCCAAATCTTGATCTTTTAACCTTTGTTGAGCTTTGCACCTACTAAGATCTTGATCATGAATCTGTCACTAATTAGCACAAGATCATTAGTAATATAACTTCATGAGTTGATCATCATCAAAACTAGGGCGATAGGCCTTTGGGCCAACAATCTCCCCCTTTTTGATGATGACAAAACTCATGAAATTATATATGCATGGATTAAAGTAAAACTTCAAAGAAGCTCCCCCTTAACTCATGCATTACAAATAAGCAATAGATATTCAATGAAGCACATGACATGTATGCAATGTAGGAGATGCAATCATATAAATCAAATCATAAATCAAATCTTTTGCTCCTAATTGCAAGACAACATATATGCATAAATACAAATCTTACTCCCCCTTAAGCAAGGAACCAAATACTTCTCCCCGTAAGTGAGGAAATCATGAAATCATGCATATAAAATCACAAATTCTTCTCCCCCTTTTTGTCAATCATCAACAAAGGGTTCAAAGAAAAATACATCAAACAAATTTTTCTCCCCCTTTTTGTTAAAAACAAAGAGATCAAGGAGGGGTAAATACAAATCAATCAATAAAATTTATATGCGATATAAATTCATGAAGAGGAAGACGTTAAGTTAGCTTCCCGACACATATTCATTACATGAAAGAGGATGACAAGCCCTAATTCACATAACGTATAATATGTCATGCATAAGAGGAGATGTGAAGCTCCCCTACACACGTATATCATATAAAGAAGAGTTGTCAAGCTCCTCAATTTATAATATACTCAACATGAATCTATATGTAAGAGAGATGTTAAGCTCTCCTTGCATATAGACAATACAAATCAAAAATTTTGAATTTTTTCTTATGAAAACAAATTTTGAAATGTCTTAAAATACAATATTTTCTTTTAAGGTACCAATGTAGAACAACCAAATTTTGAATTTTGATACCAATTATGAAATACAATGCATAAGCTTGAAGATAAATAGATTTGAAGTAGCTTAGCATTAACAACTTTGTGCTTAAAAATATAAGAGTCAATTTTAGCTAAAGCACAAGTACAAATCATATATATGTATGAAAGGAGTATATCAATTGAAGTAGATACATACATATATGAAAGAACAAAATATGAGTATATACAACAAGAGTCAAATTGATACCAATTGAAAATATCCAATGATACCAATTGAAAAGTAAGCATAAGTGTATACATCATATAATCTACCACATGAAGAATTCGAACTAGTTAAATGAACTTGTTTAACAACTAGCACGGAATCCTTCAATCAAGGAATAAATCAAAAAGTTTTTCATGAAATAGCATAAATCACAAAGCACTAAGACACTCTAATCCATAAAGTCCATATAATTTTTTAAGAAAAGTGAGTGTACTAATGTAATGTGAAACATGGCATCATGAAAATTACAATAAAAATCAATATTCCTTTAAATTTTGAAGACATGAAAATCATCACAAATAAAAAAATTATTTCAAAATATATGTATGTTTTGACAATACAAGAAGCATACATACATATCTCTAACACAATTGAGTCCATATATAAGATTTGCATGAAAGGCAAATGACTCAAGAGGTATCCATGTATATCTTAATGTTTTGGCAAGACAAGCATATACATGAAATGAAAGGCACATGGTCAAATCCAAATTCAAAATAGGAATACAAGTTTAAAAAATGTAATGATCATCAAAACTAAGCAATACAAGCACATCTAATGGGTTCAAATAGGCATTTAAGCACACATATAAAAAGATTTATTTGTAGCCCACAATATGTGCAAGTATAAATCCTAGTGTTGATAGAACTTAACATTTAAACTAATATTCAATACATGAAGCATCAAATAATTTTGAAGATGCAAAAGAATTTATCCATAAAATCAAAAATAGGATCATGTGCAATACTTGAAGAATAGATAACTAGTTTAAATGAATTTTTGACAAACTAGTTAAAGATCCTTCACAAAAATATAAAGTCATAGTATTTCATGAATAATACTAAATACATAAAAGTTCAAGCACTCATATTCAATAAAGCTCCAAATTATATATTTTCTAAGAGATTGAGTGTTCAAAAGTTATGTAAATAGTATCTACATGAAATTAGTCATTGAAGCTCAAATCAAATATGACTAACAAAAATTTTATTTAAACAACTCATAAAATCATTTTATCAAAACAAAATCATTTTTCATAAAAATAGCAATCTTCATGGTATATGTATGATTTATACAAATCTAACAATATGCATACATATCCCAAATATTAAAAGAGTCTATTTAAATGTTTGCATGAAGGCAAGAGACTCACGGGTATACATGTATATTTATTAGATTTGAATTAAACATGCATATACATGAAGCAAATCACTAAAAATTGGCAAAACATGTATAAGTGAGAATCATCAAAACTAGTCTATACAAATACATAAAGTGGATACAAATGAGCATGAAGTTCCAAAACATATATGAGTCAATTGTATTTCACTATACATCTATGTATGAATACAAGTTTTGAAATATTCTACATCTAAGCATGTAAATACACATAAAGCACACAAAATCTTAAAACATGAACATGCTATGAATGTATGAAATAAGTAAAAAGCATGTATATAAAAATAGGAGTTAAGAAATTGTTACCAACTTCAAAGCTCCAAGCATGGTGGTCTTTTCCACCAAAATTCCTTGATAGCAATGCATCCCAATGTTTGTCCATCATGTCCATTGCATTGGCTACCAAGGCACCAATCCTCTCACGTTTTGTGAGAGCCTCCACCTACATCAAAATCAAAAGGTGGGGGTTTTGGTACCCATGTTTTCTTGGGTCCTTTGGGGTTAGCATTGTTGTAAGGAACCCAAAATTTATTATACTTAGCAAAATATAGATATGGTTTCTTATCAAAACAATATTTTGCTAGATGGCCTTTGCGGCCACAATATGTACAAATGTACACCTTAGCATGATGCTTATGAGTGTGATTGTGATCGTGTTGTGCATCATAAGCATGAGCATGATGTGTATGTGCATGAGCATGTGGAGTTTGTTTCTTGGGAAACATGGACTCCAATCTAGTATGTTTAAATGCACAGGAGTTCAAAGTTGAACTCAAATATTCATTTTATTTTTCAAGTTCTTAATCTCATTAGTAGTGGCATGAAAAGCATGATGAGATGAAGAATCATTTTTCTTTTTCTTTTAGAAACAAAGTCTTTTTCCTTTTCAACAAATTTCTTTTCAAAGTGATATTTTCTTGAAAAATATTTTCTTTTTGCTTTCTACCATAGCTATCTTATCCTTCAAATAGTGTTTCCTTCACAAAGATTATTTAATTTTGAAATTAAGGAAACATTCTCATTTTTCAAATCTTCCTTTCTTTTTCTAAACATGCAAGTTTAATTTTCAAGGAATCATTTTCTACATGCATGCAATCAATGTTCTTTTTCAAAACCTTGTTATCCTTTTCTAAGCATGCGATGTTATCTCTAAAGGAGTCTTGTTCTATATGCATGCTAGCAATGTTCTTTTTCAATTTTTGTTTTCTTTCTTTATCATGTCATATTTTTCAATAATCATATGGCAAAATGAAGTAAGCTCATCATATGACATGTTCTCATCATCGGATTCGGAATTTACCTCAAGGGGGTCATCCCCTTGGACCATGTAGCACTTGTTGGAGGTGTCGCTTCCAACATCCGAATCGCTCCCCGCATAGTATTGTTCATTTTCGCCAAGGGAGATGAGGTGTTTTCCATACTACAAAAGCCATATCAATATTAGCAACCCTACATAAATAATCATCATTTAGGGTGCTCTTTAAAGCATGTAGGGCTTTTGTATTAGCCTCAAGATTCTTACCATCTATACAATAAGCATTATTAGTAGTGGCAAGATATACATTATAACCGAGGCTTTGAGGAATAATGACATCTTAACTTTCCAAATGTGGATGTTAAGAATATCAAAGGTGGGTGGTGACATAAAGTCCATGGTGAGGTGTGTGTGTACAACAAATATTGTGATTAGCCCAAATGTAGGATCTTTAACTCTTAGGTTGTTAGACCCTTATCAAGAGCACTTGCTCTGATACCAATTGAAAGTTCACCTAGAGGGGGGGTGAATAGGTGATGGCTAATCTAATGGTCACTTATGAACAAATAATGCGGAATTAAAACTAAGTTGACCAAATTAAAATCTTTTTAATTAAACACTTATGTATAACTCAAGAGTTTGCCGAATTCCCCTTGCGAGGCTCTGGACAAGCTCCTCTAGATTCCCTTGAATGGGTTGAGGTGCCGCGTTGGCTCTCTTGGTTGAATACTAGTGTTAATAACAATCCCAAGCAAGTATGTATATCAATTATGAGCACAAGGGAATATATCATGCATATATAAGATGAACACAATAAAGAATGCAAGATATAAAATAGAGACAAAGAGAGAGAGAGGATAGAGTAAGCAATCGCAAACACAAAGGGTTGTTTCGAGGTTCGAGCACACTTGCTCTACATCCCCGCCTTCGACACACGAAGGGTTTCCCACTATGCAAGATCCCAATGGATCTCTCCTCGTGCCGCACACCTACAAACCCTCGGACTCCAAGTCCCGTACACACGCAAGTCCACCGACTCGCCGAGGCCGCACCTCGAACCACCAAGAGTTCACAACCGAACTCCAACCACAACGAGCACACTTGCCCGCTTCCTCAAGAACAAAGAAAAATCTCTTTGATGATCACAACACTTGATCACCTAAAGAGCACTCTCACTACAAC
Organism: Agave tequilana; assembly: GCA_038442645.1. Taxonomy (NCBI): domain Eukaryota; kingdom Viridiplantae; phylum Streptophyta; class Magnoliopsida; order Asparagales; family Asparagaceae; genus Agave; species Agave tequilana. The sequence goes on along the minus strand of JAVJIF010025303.1, from coordinate 2,678 downwards.
ACACCTATAGGAATATCTAGCAATGAATAGCTCAAGTGTGGTGTGAGAAAATCAAGGAAAGAAAGCTATGGAGGAAAACTCAAGAATCACTTTTACACACTCAATAAAACTCTTCCTTTTGATTGGAAGTATTTGCACTAAAATTTTGTGGAGAAACTCTTCTAAAAGTATCAGAAAAACTGCTCAAGAAGTCTCCAAAATTTTAACCTCAAACAGATGACAAAATCCCTTTATATAGGCTTCAGAAAAATAGAGCCGTTGGGGTTCTGTCAGAGCTGGCGGTCGACCGCCGGTCGACCGGCCAACGGTCATTTTTCTGACCGTTGCAGCCACCGGTCGACTGGTGAGTCGACCGCTCTTCTGGAATGAACTGTCGGTCGACCGATCCGGTCGACTGGCATTTCCAGAGAGCAACAGGTTTGGGTCGGTCGAGTCCCGGTCGAGTCCCGGTCGACTGATACGCACATGCACAAAATTGTGCATGTCGGTCGAGTGCCGGTCGACTGCCGGTCGACCGGTCACTGAGAAATTCTGAAAAATCAGAACTTCCAGACCTGGAAAATTAAGGAAATGGTTTTGGGTCTTGGATAAAATGTTTTGGTCTTGAAAGATCATAGAGTATGAGCATGTGTCATACTACTATCAAGGTAAGATACTTGGTAAAAAATCTTTTGATAAAAACCTAATTTTCCATGAAATGTTTTTCCCAAACCTTTATCAAATACAAAAACAAGATATTTGAGTTCATTTAAAAGCATAGTGTGTATGGATATGATCCACTACACAATCAATATGAAATATCTATGTTTTTGAAATCTAGTATACAACTTGGTTTTGGTTAAAGAATATACATGATAGAAATACCAAAAACCAACAAATATTTTGTCTCAAAATAAAATCTTTTTCTAAATAAAAATCTTTTATGAAATCAAATAAATTAAGAGTTCTATCAGAGTGTGTGTGTGTGATATAACTTGAGCAATCCACCAACTATCTATCCTTTACATTTTTACTAAAACAAACAAACAAATTCTATACCTAGACACAAGTCTTCAACTTCTTGAAGTCTTCACTTGAAGCTTCACATCATCTTGACTTGGTCCAAGCTTGATCCAAAGCTCCTTGGATCACAACATGCAAGCTCCAAATCTTGATCTTTTAACCTTTGTTGAGCTTTGCACCTGCTAAGATCTTGATCATGAATCTGTCACTAATTAGCACAAGATCATTAGTAAATATAACTTCATGAGTTGATCATCATCAAAACTAGGGCGATAGGCCTTTGGGCCAACAATCTCCCCCTTTTTGATGATGACAAAACTCATGAAATTATATATGCATGGATTAAAGTAAAACTTCAAAGAAGCTCCCCCTTAACTCATGCATTACAAATAAGCAATAGATATTCAATGAAGCACATGACATGTATGCAATGTAGAGATGCAATCATATAAATCAAATCATAAATCAAATCTTTTGCTCCTAATTGCAAGACAACATATATGCATAAATACAATCTTACTCCCCCTTAAGCAAGAAACCAAATACTTCTCTCCCCGTAAGTGAGGAAATCATGAAATCATGCATATAAAATCACAAATTCTTCTCCCCCTTTTTGTCAATCATCAACAAAGGGTTCAAAGAAAAATACATCAAACAAATTTTTCTCCCCCTTTTTGTTAAAAACAAAGAGATCAAGGAGGGGTAAATACAAATCAATCAATAAAATTTATATGCGATATAATTCATGAAGAGGAAGACGTTAAGTTAGCTTCCCGACACATATTCATTACATGAAAGAGGGATGACAAGCCCTAATTCACATAACGTATAATATGTCATGCATAAGAGGAGATGTGAAGCTCCCCCTACACACGTATATCATATAAAGAAAGTTGTCAAGCTCCTCAATTTATAATATACTCAACATGAATCTATATGTAAGAGAGATGTTAAGCTCTCCTTGCATATAGACAATACAATCAAAAATTTTGAATTTTTTCTTATGAAAACAAAATTTTGAAATATCTTAAAATACAATATTTTCTTTTAGGTACCAAATGTAGAACAACCAATTTTGAATTTTGATACCAATTATGAAATACAATGCATAAGCTTGAAGATAAATAAGATTTGAAGTAAGCTTAGCATTAACAACTTTGTGCTTAAAATATAAGAGTCAATTTTAGCTAAAGCACAAGTACAAATCATATATATGTATGAAAGGAGTATATCACTTGAAGTAGATACATACATATATGAAAGAACAAATATGAGTATATACAACAAGAGTCAAATTGATACCAATTGAAAATATCCAATGATACCAATTGAAAAGTAAGCATAAGTGTATACATCATATAATCTACCACATGAAGAATTCGAACTAGTTAAAATGAACTTGTTAACAACTAGCACGGAATCCTTCAATCAAATAAAATCAAAAAGTTTTTCATGAATATGCATAAATCACAAAGCACTAAGACACTCTAATCCATAAAGTCCATATAATTTTTTTAAGAAAAGTGAGTGTACTAATGTAATGTGAAACATGGCATCATGAAAATTACAATAAAAATCAATATTCCTTAAATTTTGAAGACATGAAATCATCACAAATAAAAAAATTATTTCAAATATATGTATGTTTTTGACAATACAAGAAGCATACATACATA